>MCJB01018373.1:187891-200091 GCA_002018475.1 Nicotiana obtusifolia | reverse complement strand
GAAGTATTTAAAAAAAAAAAAAAAAAAGAAGAAGAATTAGGAGGGTGGGCAGAGCTCTTGGAGGACATAGCAGCAGCAAATGCTATCCCTCCACGTTTCGACCCTTTTTTGATGGATAAGACTAAATACTTCTGTCATATACATTCAGGTCGTACAAAAGGGAAATCACCAGATACACATCTACTCTAAAACACACTTGTCAACTAAAGTGGTGGGGCAATGTGGTCAAAAATAAACAAACATGACTTTCATCTGTTCATTCGTATTTCTATTGTACACTCTCATGCCAAAGCCTGGTATCTTATTATCAATTACGTTTATCCTACATTATTTGCATGTGCATTAACAAGGTTGCACAATACTCGGAACTAGTACCATAAATAGGACATATGAACCTCCATGTGTAAGAAAAGAGCCAAGCGATTACCTGTCTAAGACATATGTTAGTCCCACAAATTGCAGCAAGTGTCCATGTGAAACACCAACCGTTGCAGTGAAACATAGGTAGAGTCCAAAGGTACACAGCTCCCTCTTTCATACTCCAAACAACAGCATTACTCATAGCCATAAGATAAGCTCCACGATGATGAAGCACCACTCCTTTAGGACTAGCTGTCGTTCCAGAAGTATAACCTAGAGCAATACTTTGCCACTCATCTTGCGGTGGCTTCCAAGGAAACTCCGGATCACCAGTTTCCAGGAATTGCTCATATTCAATTGCCCCTTTCTCTAACGCATACTGGACTGGGGCTGGATCGCAGTTTTTATCAGCAATAACAATAAGAAGTGGTCGATTTGATTTTCCTTTGCTCTTATTTTCTGAAACTTTTAAAGCTTCCTCAGCCAAGGGAAAGAATTCTTGGTCCACCAAGACAACTGCAGCTGAGCAGTGACCCAAAAGAAAAGCAATTGTGTCTGCATTTAAACGAACATTGACAGCATTTAAAACAGCTCCAGCCATTGGAATTCCAAAATGAGCTTCATACATAGCAGGAACATTTGGCGCAATCACTGCAACCTGCCATGACGCCAAAAAAGGGAAGGACTTAAAAGGCTCCCACTGGATACCAGAAAATGCATTTTGTCACGAGGATAAAACTGTACATCCATAAAGAACTATAGAAAGTTCCTGTCCGTCCATTCAATTGATATGGAGAAACATGCGATAGGTGATGCAACATTTAAAAGTATAATACTCCATGCGTTTAAATTAATGTGAACCTGCTTGACTGGGCACGGAGTTTAAGAAAGAAAGAACTATAAGACTTTTGAAACTTATATCTTAAGCATGTCATAACATTGAGTGGCTATAAAAGCTTGTTATTAAGAGTAAAATGGGACATTCAAGTTAAATTGTTTCCAAATGTAGTAAGGGGCAATTCTTTAGAAACAGACTACAAAGAAGATAGGGTACATAAACTGGAATGGAGAGAGTAGTTTCTTTAACCCTGAGTAGAGGCCATTCAAAACCTGATCATTTGTATCCAAAATATTACGTTTTCAATCAAATGAACTCTTCTTCGAAAACAAGTTTAGCTTATTTAAACTTTTAGTGAATAATCTGGAAGAATTTTAGGAAGTTACGGCCTCCCTTCAATTGTAACCGGGACGATGTCTGAAACTTTTGTAAAGTACAGCACTTCATTAGCGCTGATTTTTGAATAATATAGTTTACTCACTTTAGCAACTCTACTCTTTTTCACTCTTTCTAAGTTCCCTAAAATTCCTAAAAATGGGGGTTAAGAAGTTTAAAGTAAGAACACATAGATATTAACATAATATTTATTTTGACTCCCGATAACCCCAGAACAAGAAAAAAAAAATGGGGAAGGATCAACTCCATTCAGAGAATGAACCTACAGAAAGGCAAGGCACAAAACCATGTGACGAACCTGCCAGATATATGAGCTTTATCAACAAATCAAAGATCTTCCTGTAATTTCCAAACTAAAGACCAATCTGACTCCACCCACTCATTTGCTCCACAAGGAAACAGGACGGTGCGAGCTAAGTCTGTAGACTCTGTTACATTGTTTACATTACTGTATGCAAAATCTCCAATTGGCCAAATATGTATTCATCTTCTTTCCCTCGTATACCCAGAAAATTCAGCTAACGCATATGGTCAGTTTGTGATCCATAAAGAGTAAATGAGGGAGTATGGAATGAAGATGTAAGACAGCTTACGCCAAACCATTCAAGTTGAAGTGCCAAATTCTCACTTAGCAACGGACGGAACTCCAACACACCAACTCATGTCTAAGGCAATTTCTCCTAGATATTGGATACTATGCATTTGCATTAGTCTATTTTACATGGACTAGTGTCCAAGAATCACCCTTATCCATACTGCATTGAGTCTTGAGAAACACTATCAAATATGCTATGTAGATCAGAATGGTGAGGACTGATGTAAATCTGCCAGCAAACCCCCGAAGGAATCTCTACGCAATCAGTACAGAAATCTCTATAACAGTGGCAGGGTGAAAAGATCCTCATACGAATGTAGTCTCCAATAGATGTTGGAACAGATTCTTATATGATTAACTACGAGTATCTCATCCATTATACAGATTTGACCAAGAATAGAAAATAGATTTGCAGGGATCATATTGGATTAGATCAGTGTAGAGGAAAAGTTATTTGGTTTAGTCGAATAAAAACTATATTGACTTATAGTGTCTGCGATCATTCAATAAACAGAACATAAGATTTAGCCGAACATACACCAAGTATGGAGCAAAAGTATATTTACTCTCCGTCTCTCACACAATAAAACTTTCTCACTCACCAAATCAATACTTAAATATTCTTATCCAAAGCAGACACTAATAGTCTTTTTGTATACATTTTTATTCTTTTGCTAACAGTACCATTTGGGGCATGTAAAGTCCCGTAGCCATTATACACCATTTCCATCATTTCCTCTCATCATGACTGATCACATAGGTATCCACAGAAACTAAATACTGCCAGCTAGAAGTCAAAAACAAAAGTGACATGCGGAAAAGCTAAGAAAAGAAAAGTACTATTATAGCGTAAATACTAGCTAAAAATCTGTTCTTGCAAGAAATTATTACCAAACAAGACAACGTCAAAACAAATTACTTATCAAACTAGAGTAATCTCATACATTTCACAAAAATCATCATATTGCTTTTACTTCCATGACAGCAATTAAGCTTAATTAAAAAATAATCCGCTGCTGCAACACACAAGACATGAAACAAAATAACAACATAAAGAAGCAAAGGAGAAAATGGAAATTACTCTAATAAGAAAGAGGAAAAAAACAGAAGCCCGATTCTTAAAAAATAAAGCTAGTGTTGCCCATAAAAATCCTTTATACATAGTCCATTGTTCCCACTGGTCCTCCGGGATTTCTTGATTATAAAAAGAAATCCTTTATACTTGGTTAAATCAATTCTAAACTGATGAACTTACCACAACTCTCTTCCTATATTGTGAAGGAAAACAGAGAAAAGAATAATGGAGGAGTAAAATGAAGTAAAGAAGCGGAGGTACCGTGCTTCCAAAAGTGACGGAGCATTTGGTAAGAGCAGAAGCCAGTTGACGGCAACGGCGATAAGTCTGAAGCCACGTGTATTCAACGGAGCCGTGAACTAACGATTTTCGGTTGGGAGACACCATCGCCGCCCTCTCCAAGAACCATAACGGAGTCAAAGCGGTGTAGTTCGCCTCATTCTTTGGAAGATCGTCAATATCTCTCTCTACCACCATTTTTCTCTCTCTTTTTGGAGTTTAGAAAAATGTGTGACTCATGCGTGTTGCGTTGAGGTTTTTTTTTAATTGCTGGTGGAGTGGAGTAGTATTTTTTTCTCGTCCTTTTATATTGGATATGTTGGCTATGGTGATGACTTTTTTTCTTCTTTTTCCGATTTTATTATGGTGATGATTTTGACGAGCAGAAAAGACAACCTTGGCTAGAATTTGTATAAGAATTTGTTCTTTGCTTCTTCCAAAATTGGAACTCGTCTAAAAAACTTTTGTGAAGTGTCTCGAAGTTTTATGCTTACTATGAAAGACAGTCACGGATTTTTTTAGTAGTTATATATGCCATTGGATCTAATTTCGAGTTTTTTTTAATAAACGAAGAATTTATAACTGTCAAATTCTGGAATTTTACTACACTTGCTGAATTTTGAGTTGGAAATTTGGTATGGTTGACATTTCATTTTAATTCTTAATTGAAAATTTGCATGAGATAAGAGGTGGTAATGAATCGGCTGGTCGTTTTGGGTATTGTAGCTTCCCTATTTACTGCATCTTTTATGTTCATTTGTGGTTATGTCACTTGGAGTGGGGAGAGGGGGGAGGCTTGATTTGGTTCCGGTAATGTTTTGTAGTGAATTGGGATACTTAGTCCTAAGGTTGGAAGCTTAAGTTGGAAGAGTTGACCGGAGTTTGACTTTTGTGTAGACGACTCCAGAATGGAGTTTTGATGGTTCTGATAGCTTCGTATAGTGATTTGGACTTAGGCGTATGTCCGGATATTGATTTGGAGGTCCGTAGGTTGGTTTGAGGCTTTTTGGCGAAAGTTGGAAAGTTGAAGGTTTGGAAGGTTGCGAGGTTTGACCGAGAGTTGACTTTGTTGATATCGGGTTTGAATTTTTGTTCCGGAAGTTAGAATAGGTCTGTTGTGTCATTTGAAACTTGCATGCAAAAATTGAGGTCATTCGGAGTTGTTTTGATATAGTTCGGCATTGGTTTTAGAAGTTGGAAGTTCATTAGTTCATTAGACTTGGATTGATGTGTCATCAATTCCTAATGAAATGGATGTAGCAGTAGCTTGTTGGAACCATTCGTGACTTTGGTGTTATTTGATGTGATTTGAGGCTTCGAGTAAGTTTGTATGGTGTTTTAGGACATGTTGGTATATTCGGACGGGATCCCAGGGGCCTCAGGTATTGTTTCGGATCAAGTTCGGCTTTATTTTCAACTTAGTGGTACTGTTGTTTCTGTGCTTCTGGTTTACTTCTCGATCGCGAAGAATGGATCGCAATCACGTAAAGTCTTTACTGGCAGGTGACTTTTTGCTCTTCGCGTTCGCAAAGAGAAGGATGCGTTCGCGAAGCCTTGCAGTGTTGTTCACCGCGGACGCGAGTGTGGGTCTGCGGTCGCGTATAAGGAAGGTGAGGCGGTTTGGTGGCACGCGTTGTTCTCTGCGGTCGCGAGGTATGGTTCGCGAACACGTAGCTTGGAGCAGTTGATCATCGCATTTGCGACAGTAGACTCGTGTTCGCGTAAGAGGTTTGGCAACTGGTGAACTTTGTTCTTCGCGATCGCAAAGGATTTTACGCGATCACGAAAGGTAAACACCTGGGTGGAATGTTTAAATCCCATTTCGAGGGTTAGAGTTATTATATCACATTTTGAGCTAGAGAGCTCGGTTTTGGGCGATTTTGGAGGGGACTTTCAAGATCTGGATCCGGGTAAGTATTTTTAGCTCAGATTTATTATTATTTCATGATTCCATCTTTATTTTTAGCATTTAATTAGTGAATTAAAGTGAATAAATAGGGAATTTTTGTAAAAACTTCCTAAAGTAAAAAATTAAGGATTTGAAGGTCGAATCAAGATCGGAATTGGATAAAATTGGTATAGTTGTGATGTTCGGTCAAAATATATATATTTAACCATTATTGCCTCCATTATAGCTCTTTTAATCATCTTTTGAGTGTTAATTAAAATGATTTGTGCCTAATATTATATTTGTTACTACGTAAAAATAAAGCGGTGCGAAAATAGAAAAATTCCAAGCAAAATTGGGCAAGAAAAACGGCACGAAATTTTAAGCGAAAAGAGGATAGGTAAAAAATCTGCATAGATGAGAAAATTTTGGAGCAGCACAGAAGATGAAGAAAAACAAAAGACTCAAGATGTTTGTCAACGTGGAATGAGGTGAAATAATATGTGAATTGTAACAATGAAAATTAGGAAGGGGGGACATAATGATTGGCGATTAAAGGAAACAAAGAAGAAAGCAAAAGAAGTTTAAGGAAAGTTTGAAGTTGGCTGCAAGAAAAGAGTTGAGAGTGTAAAATCGCTACTGGTTTTTGCGCCAGGGCCAGCGCTAGGCGCTGGTTTGGATCTGGGGGTGTGGATTATTTTCTATTTCGTCCGAAATAAGGTTATTTCGGACCTATATGATTCCAATATGTATAAACGGGATCCTAAATCTAATTTTGGGGGAGGGGGGTCTAACATATTTTTGGGTGGAGAATACGCCACTTTGAAGGAAAGAACATAAACCACGCTTGAAAGAGACTTTCAACTAGTGTTTCTTCTCTTTTCTTCCTTTAATTTCATAGTTCATTAATTCTTTTTTTTTTGGACAAATTATAGAATTTTACTAATAATAAAAACAACGCCGCAAAGGAAAAATACAAGTAAGGGGGACATATCTCCAATAGTGTCGCCTATATGCCTTGACTATATAATTATTCCCCTCTGCGCCTCACATTGCCTTAAAAGTAGCCTCATGCAGAGAAGTCATGGTGTAGCTACCGGCAAAGTCTCACGAGGGTATATAATCTAATAGCCATTTGGGACATCCAAAGGGTAGGACCTAAGCGAAACACATACTGAGCTTAACCTTACCTTACAAATCCTATTGAGGCAAATAAAAAACTTCACCTATTAGCAAGCATGTAGAAAGAAAGAACTAGCGAGAACCAAATATTCTATGATCATCATAAAGTTTATAATACACTCTATGATGATATTATATATGATTATGCTAATAAAATGATATAATAGAATGCAGTAAAAATTAGAGTCATGCCCCTCCTTATCCAAACTCGTGGATTCTTCGCATTGCAATTCTTTGTCTTCCTCCTCCCGTCTATTCAAAATGTATTCGTTTCTTCTTTGAACGCGATGGCCTTATAAACATGGTTGGAACAATCTTTTTTTGCTTAGCAACTCTCATCGGGATTTGTCTAATGTTTACCTCTTCATTCATCTTGCCGTCCCAACTCACATTCCTTGTATGAGACTTCTTATTTTTTCCACTATGTAGGGGCGATAAATCACCTCTTTTAGCAGCTTGTTCACAGCATTGTTGTAGTATATCATCTTCCTCTCCTGGTTCATAAATTGCTCATCCCATATTAGCATGTTGAGGCACATTCTGGGCAGAGATTTGTGAGATCAACCCACTGTCTTGTGCCTTCATCGTAACTGCCAAGGCTGGATGTTGTTCACCTCGTTGAATAGAAATCTTGCTGTTCATACCTTGTCCAGCACTACAAGTTTGAGCTGCAGTTATGGTGTTTACTGGATTTGAACTTTCAAAAGCATCCAATAGCATTCTATCTTCCATCGAAATTGCTGGAATGTCTGTTCCATGCAGCTGTTGCTGCTGCCCAGATTTTGTATTTGTTACTGCATTCAATATCACTAGACTGGTACTGCTAACTTGCTGCTCCTGCTGCCAAAATTTGAAAGTATTACTGCATTCTGGCGCTGTTCACTGTTTGTGTGCTGTTGCTGCTGCTTGTGTAGTGATTGTGCAAAATTGCAGCTTCTTGTGCACAGATTTGCTAGGTGTTAGATGCTGCTGCTGAGAGTTTTGGGTGCTACATGAACGTTGTAGGTTGAAGCTTGAATTGTTCTTATCATTTTATCATATTATTTATTCAATCTTGCGCTTAATTATTTAATTTCTTGATCACCAATTGAATACTATCTACGAATCTAGGATTGAACTCGGGAGAGAGAATTCTAGATTGCATATAAGATTGAGTAGAGCAAGATCTTGAATTCGAGTATCTAGAACAGATTTATGGTTAGGATAGGGATATACCTAATCGCCTTGCTTGGTTATTATATGGGAATTATTAATGCGTTTTTGTTAATCCTAATTCCATAGGAATATATGCGTTATCTTAGCTTGAATAGGCGAGTCGTACTTTGGAAGAAGGCTACGAGCAATATTAACCCTGTCAATCAATAAACCAGATAAATTAATTAGACGATTTAAATGGAAAAGTCAACTGGATTATTAGCTAACCCATAGCATTGGAATATTTTCTCCCATTGAATTCATCTTTAAGATTGCAGAGTTGTTTCCTTTAATTTCATAATTTACTATTCTATAATAGTTTTGGTTAAATATTTATACTTTAGAAAATCGCTTGAATAGATTAATTGTCTTAGTTTAATTTAGTTGATAGTTAATCACAAGTCCCTGTGGGTGCGATATCTGGACTTACAATCTTATACTACTTGTCGACCATGTATATTTGCGTGTGCGTTTGCGAGCAACAAGTTTATGACGCTGTTGCCAGAGACTTAGAAATTAAATTAACGATTTTACTAGATTAGATTTTTACTTTTTGTCTATTCAAATTTTTATTTATTTATTTTATCTTATTTTAATATTTATTATCTTTGTTGATATGGCATCTTGGAATTATTGGTTAAATATTGGTTATTCTTATTTTGATGATCCCTGTCCATGGTGTGGAGGGCAACACTTGAGGCAAAATTATGAATCTTAATCTTATGAGTGGAATTTTTATAATGTCTGTGGTTGTCAAGGTGGCCAATGGGATGGTTGTCCTAATTCTTTTTACCCTTAACTGAGCCCTTATTACGATGTTTCTAATAATGTTTATGAGTTTGATAGGAGCAATGAAGTAGAGGATATGGAATGTGTTGCCCGTATTATGGACATGATGAGGCAAGTAGCCGAGCAACAAGATGAAATTCAAAAAAAGACTACCTTAGCAATAAAAGGATTGCAGGGTAGATTGGAAGAATTAGTGGCTAATTTTCAAGAAGAACCTCAACTCGACGAAGAGAGTGAGCTCCCACAAGAGGTAAAAATTGAAGAAGCAGATATAGTAAACCAATCTTAACAAGTTCAGCTAATAAAATTTCAAGGGTTTCCGCGGAATGGTCTTTCAATTATGGCAGAACAATTTGTAGAAGGAAGAATTGAGCTCAGGCAAGAGATAGACCAATTTGGCTAAGATATTCATGACATGCAGGCTCAATTAAATAAAAAGATTAGGCGTCTGAGGCCCAACAACAAATTATTGTGGATATTGGCCAGCTTGCAGAGAAAAAAGAGGAATTTCAATAATTCGACCAAAATATTATTAATGATTCCAAGGTTAACGAAGTGTGAAAAGTGAGGATGTCAAAAGTGAAGCGATTCTAGAGTTGGAGCGCATTGGACCTCATTCTAAATACTTTTCAACATTGTGTTTGGTTGGTAACACGAGAGTTGATCCATTCGAGCATATGGAGGAGTCAATGGATGACAAACAAAGTGCATATATTCTGAAATTTGTGATGCCGAGGAGACAAATGACATACCTCACTTAAGGGCCAAGAAGTGCAAGATGCGATATCTATTGCTTGGTTCCTTTATTTTCATACCACCGCCCCAGGAACGTGAAAGAAAAATTGAACAAAATTGGGGGCGCAATTCATATCCTCAAAGTGGAAGAAAAAGTGGTGAAAGTGATAGCGTCGTGCCGCGACGTTAAATCAAGCGTTTTTTGGGAGGCAACCCAATCCTATTTTTTTGTTTGTTTAATTTTTTTTATTGTGTTATCTTTGTAATGTTGTTTTTGTATTTTTGTAGGAGTAGGAGCATAGAGTCAAAGCTAACAGGAAGTATGCAAAAGCGAGCAGGTAGTTGGAACTAAGTGTGGGGTGCCCGCACAAAGGACCATCATTGGGAGAATTCTGAGTATCCCGTGAGCTGATAATACTTTGGCCTTTAGCCTACCAGGGAGTCTCTTTTACCCTCTTGTTATTTATTGTATGCATTGAGGGCATTGGACAATTTTAAGTGTGGGGTGAGGAGATTGTCTGGATAATTTTCTGTGCTACCCTAGCTTAGTTGTAATATTCTTTCTTAATGTAGTTGTTTTTGTTTTTAAAAAAATATTTTAAAAAACCAAAAATGAAAAAAAGCAGAAAAATTAGACTTTTCCCGACGAAGGATTTTGTGGACAACTTTCTTGAGGGATTAAGATCCATAAAAACAAATTCAATTTTTTTTTGTTTCTAGTTAGTTTTAGTTATATATTAATCCCCCTTGGTTTTTCTTTGTGCATTGATTCTTTTTCATGTGTTGTAGTTTGAACCGGGTAGTAATTTTTTTAGAGTAGATTAGGATTTAGGAAATAAAAGGAGGAAGATTGATGAACCTAGGAGCCCTTGATTTGTTTGATAAGTAGCATATTTAAGCTTTGGCATGTGGATTATCTTCCTTATGTTTTGAAATTATTCATGATGCCTTGATGAAATTGGATAACATGTTTTGTGACGCCTATGTCTCGTTTACTTGACTATTATTCACTTTTGTGCTTAATGCTTAATATCTCGTGGCTCTGTGAATACTTGCATTATCTGAAAGTCGGAATGAGACCGTCCTTAGTGAGTCATGTGCCATGTGTGAAGTATGGTTTTGTGTAGTCCATATTATTCCGACTGAGTCTAGAACTTGCCCGGTATGTGAGTTGAAGCGAAATTTTAAGTGATGCTTGGTTTGAAAAATGATTTTAGGCTTTCTTTAATCTTATTGAGATTAATACTTATCACAAAATAAAAACAATCTCTAGTTAACCTTTTTGAGCCTACAGACTTTTAGTTGGAACCATGTTACGAGCTTATACCTTTTATTCTTAATTGATATTATTTTGATCCTGTTACCTCTGAAAGCACTTTAATTGTGAAATGAGCCTAGAAGAAGTAAAGACTAAGTGTGACGTGGCTTTCGACTGGAACCAATGAAAGAAAGGTACACTTGTTTTGTAGAATAATACATCACTAGCGGAAATTGAGAAAAAAAGAGAAGAAAGAAAATCTGAAAAAGAAAAAAGAAAAAAAAAGATAGTGATGAATAAATTGTTGTCTTGTTCTTGCTAGTGGGGTATAAAGTAAAGTAGTGCTTAAAGAAAGAGGAAATAATTTTTGGGAGTGATCTTGTTTGTGAAATTGAAGTGGATTGAAGAATTTGCGCTTAAAGCTTATCATGTGATGTGTTAAAATGCTTAGGAGGGTGAACCACTAATTCTAAATATATCCTACCCACCCCTTAGCCCACATTACAACCATAGAAAGTCCTAATTGATCTTAGATCGAGTGAGCCTACATTAGTGGAGATTTACATTATGGGCAAGCCTATGGTACCTTTTGCATGCATGTGACTTCTTTGTGAGAGCGAGAGATTTTCTTTGATAGATGTGAGTCCTTAAATTATATTTGATCATGAGATTCGAATGTGTGGATTAAACTTGCTCTATTGTTCTTATTGTGAGAGCATATGGTTTCACGAGGGATAGGTAATATTATTAGACTTCTCTATGATGTTGGGTGTTCAAGCCATGAGTGCATTGTGATATTGAATCGATTTTTGAGGCTAGGATTATTATGAGCATGTTGTCTTCGATGTGAATATTTCTTTTGAAGAATGGCATGAGTCATGAAAAGTATGTGTTGAATGCATATGCTCTAGCTTAATTGGTACTATCAACCGTGATTATTGGTGCAGTGTGCCTCAGTTGTGTAAAAATAAAGTGCTAAAACAAACAATGTAAATTGTTAGCTAACTCGAGGACGAGCAAAAGTCTAAGTGTGGGGTGTTGATGCAAATATGCATATATTTGACCATTATTGCCTCACATTATAGTACTTCTAATCATCTTTTATGTGTTAATTATAATGATTTGTGCCTAATATTATATTCTTACTAAGTAGGAATAAAGCGGTGCGAAAATAAAATATTCGAAGTAAAAATTGGACAAAAAGAAAAAGAGCACGAAATATTAATCGAAAAGAGGATAGGTAAAAGATCTAAATAGATGAGACAATTTTGGAGCAGCACAGAAAATAAAGAAAAATGGAGAATTCAAGATGTTTGTCTATGTGACATGAGGTGAAGTAAACGTGAATTCTAACAGTAAAAATTAGAAATGGGGGAATAATGATTGGAGATTACAGGAAACAAAGAAGAAAGCAAAAAACGTTTATTAGGAAAGTTAGAAGTTGGCGCAAGAAAAGAGTTGACAGTGCAAAATCCTTACTGGTTTTTGCGTCAGGGCCAGCGCTAAGCGCTGGGGGTGCGGATTTTTTTTATTTCTTATGGGATAAGGTTATTTTGGGCCTACACGACTCCAACTCGTATAAAGGGGTCCTAAACTTAATTTGGGGGGGGG
>MCJB01018373.1:84128-187871 GCA_002018475.1 Nicotiana obtusifolia | reverse complement strand
GTGGGGGGGGGGGATCTAACATATTTTTGGGTGGAGAACACACAACTTTGGAGGGAAGAACATAAACCATGCTTGGAGGAGGATTTCAACTAGTTTTTCTTCTCTTCTCTTCCTTTAATTTTATAGTTTATTTAGTTCTAGAGTTTTGAGTGCTACTTGAACGTTGTAGTTTGAAGCTTGAATTGTTCTTATTATTTTATCATATGGGTTTATTTATTCAATCTTGCGCTTAATTATTTGATTGCTTGATCACCAATTGAATATTATCTACACATCTAGGATTGAACTCGGGAGAGGGAATTCTAGATCGTATATAAGATTGAGTAGAGCAAGATCTTGAACTCGAGCATCAGGAACATATTTGCGGTTAGGATAGGGATATACCTAATCGCCTTGCTTGATTATTATACGGGAATTATTAATGCGTTCTTGTTAATCCTAATTTCATAGGAATATAGGCGTTAGGTTAGCTTGAATATGCAAGTAATATTTCAGGAGAAGGCTACGAGCAATATTAACCCTATCAATCAATAAACCAGATAAATTAATTAAACAATTTAAGTGAAAAACTCAACGGGATTGTTAGCTAACCTATAGCTCTGGAATATTTTCTCCCATTGAATTCATCTCTAAGATTGTAGACTTGTTTCCTTTAATTTCATAGTTTACTATTCTAGATTAGTTTTTGTTAAATATAATACTTTAGAAAATCGCTTGAATAGATTAATTGTCTTAGTTTAATTTAGTTGATAGTTAATCACAAGTCCCCCTGGATACGATATCTGGACTTACAATCTTATATTACTTGTCGACCATGTATACATGCGTGTGCGTTTGGGAGCAACAAGTTGAATTCGTAATTGAATGGGTGTTAAGAATTTGTGAATTTTGTCAGGTTCCAAGGTGTGGGCCTGGGGTTGACTTTTTGATTTTGAGAAAGATCGACACTTTATTGTTTGAAGTTGTTTCCTACGGCATTATTTGTTGATATTGAGTTGTTTGTGACTATCTTCGAGTCGTTTGGAGGCCGATACGCGCGGGAAAGGCTTGTTGGAGTATTGATTTACGCACTTTGAGGTAAGTAACATATCTAAACTTGGATTTGAGGATATTTAACCTGTGAACTACGTTATAGGAAAGATATTGGGGTGATGTACGTGCTAGGGGACAGGTTTGTGTGCGTGCACTGGTGTGTTCATGGTTTGGGGAGGCCTTTAGGCTATTACCGAACTTGTTTTGCTATCATATATTGTTATTCCCGCGTTTTCCCTACTTGTTTAATCATTTGAACTATGATTCACGTTAGACATCATGTCTAGGCTAAGTGCTATTTGTTTGAGACTTGATAGGGCTATTCTTGTTGTTTCAGAGCAATATGCCTTATTTGTATACATGTTCTTAGTCATGATACTTTATCTGTATATGATATCTGACTCTCATTACTTCTTATTTGACTCCTCATATATTGTTGATGCCTCGAATGTGTAGCACTGTTAAACTGAGTATTTGAGATGTATTTATCGGAGACATGAATGGTAAATGGCCGAGTTTGTGCCATAGAGCCGGTTTGGTATTGATTTTGAGGTGACGGGTACGCCAGGCCCATATTGGGTGTTATTGTTTTGGGGCGACGTGTGCGCATGCCTCACTATTGGGCTAAATGATTATGATTAGCGCTTTGGCAGGATCTGCCTCTCCGGAGTCTGACATGCCAGCAGTGACCTCATGCATAATATTTTATATACCTGCTTGATGATGGGCAGTTATGCCAGGCACCCGTAATTGTTGATTGACATGTATACTTGACATGTAGGCATAAAGGTGTATCTTTCAAATGCTAGATGTTAAATGAAATGCTTTATCTGATTTGGGCATTAACTGTTATACTTGATGAAAGCATGTCTAAATTTCTGAAATGTGAACAAGCTGAACATGATATCATAGAGCTACTTGTCTCTACGGTTTTCCCTTTATATTCTGAGCTGTTACCGGTTATTAATACTGACATTTGGCTGTTGTTCTGAGCTCGTCATTGCTTTTAGCCCAAGGTTAATGCTATTACTTATTGAGTACATAAGGTCCGTTGTACTCATACTGTGCTCTGCACTTCGCGTGCAGATTCAGGCGCATCCGGTCGAGGTGATTTTCAGACTTGAGTTGTTGCCAGCTTTTGGGAGACTACGAGGTAGCTGCTATATCGTCCGCAGTCCTTGAAGTTCTCTTTCAGTTATTTCTATCTTTACTGTTCTATTATTCTTACAGTTGTAGTAGAGGATGTTGCTTGTATCTTGTTATTCAGTAGTGCTCGTATACTCGTTGACACTAGATTTTGGGGTTGGTTGTAGCAGTATTTTGGTTTAATTCTCAAATACTTTATGATATTTTTCCCCTGCTAAGTTATTGAACCATGATTATTCGATTTCATTTTTATTATGTGACTGTTGGCTTATCTAGCGGATTGGGGTTAGGTGCCATCACGACTAGTGAATTTTGGATCGTGACGGAAGTTCTTTTAATAATTTTGCTCCATATACTAGACTCAGAGGCGAATGCGGTGTTGTGGCATCGAGTTCATTAAACTGTACATATCACTTAATTAGAATTAAGTGATGAATTTTATAATTCTATCATGAAGAAGAGCAAAGATTTTCGACCTGTGTGCTTCAACGCATTAAATTATAGTGTGAGGGGTATTATGGACTTTTACCATCAGTTATCAACGCCATTTGTGTTGGAAATATTACACGTCCTTTCCATTTGGTTCTAAATTTCTATTCTATTACATGCCTACTCCATGCGTTCTTTTTTCCAACGGTCACAAACATATTGACTTTTCCTCTTTCTTTTTGCATATACTTTCAACTAATGCTCTTTCAAGCATTTCAGTTCTCCTCATCTTCTTCATTCCTTTTCATCTTCTCGGCTGGTGTTCTAATTTCAGGTATGTTCCTCTTTCAATTTTTGTCCCATATCGGTATAGAAAAAAATACGACATGACACGTGGCCGCTTAAAGGAAAGACATATTGGATTAAAAGATGGAGATAGCCACCGAACATACCTATTCCGCTTGTTGCCGGAAGGAATAATGATCATAAAAGGAGTATTAAATGATTTGCGCCCGGTAATATTTAATACGGAATATTTTTCAGCATTAAAGATGATGACCCGTTACAAGGAATTTGGCATTTATGACGTTACATCTTCATCAATGACCCTCATAATTGACATTAAAAAAGAGCATGATCGTAGGACCTCCTTCCATAGACATAGCTATAAATATAGAGCTCAGTTATCATTGTAAGGGAGGGAATTTTCTGGCTAACTTACGCTACATTCTATACAATATTTTAATACAACTTTATTCTCTCGCTTTTGATTTTATCATTGTTGTGTCCGAAAACCTTGTTCCCGGACTCATTAGCTCTGGTGTTTCATCTACATTCTAAGGCTAAGTATTTCGTATTTCATCCGCTATTTCATTACTTATTGGATCAAATTTGTCATGCCCCGACCTTGGGGAGCGCGACTGGCGCTCAACCATGATACCCCGGTCAAGCAAGCATGTACAATACCTTCTACCCAACTCACCCATGAATAAAGAGAATATATATATATATATATATATATGTACATATATATATATATGTACATATATATATATATACACACATATATATATATGTCCAATTTCATCACCAACAGTTACTTCTTTCATAATTCCCAAAATATATATACAAAATTATACTTTGAAATGGGACGTGTGATATAAATACAACATATCTAGTTGACTTTTCCAACACCACCATACGACTCACACTATGTCTACGGAGCCTCTAATTACAACCGAAGAGTAGTATGGAAGTCCTTGAATAGGTGTTTGGTTTTCATACTAGTACTAATTCAGATGTACTAACGTCCCTTTTTGCCGGGGACGCTGCGTCTTTAATGGATGCAGGTGGTTTGTCAGCGGGCGATTTTGATCCTCGTTAGCAGTTACTCTCTATTCAGCAGATTTTGGTGAGCCCTACTTTGTTCCGGGCTTCATGTCTTTGACGTTGTACTTTATTTTTTGAGGTATAGCCGGGGCCTTGTCGCCGGCACTTCCATACTACTCTTCGGTTGTAATTAGAGGCTCCGTAGACATAGTGTGAGTCGTATGGTGGTGTTGGAAGAGTCAACTAGATATGTTGTATTTATATCACACATCCCATTTCAAAGTATAATTTTGTATATATATTTTGGGAATTATGAAAGAAGCAACTGTTGGTGATGAAATTGGACATATATATATATATATATATGTGTGTGTGTGTGTGTGTGTGTGTGTGTGTGTATATATGTACATATATATATATATATATATACTCTTTATTCATGGGTGAGTTGGGTAGAAGGTATTGTCACGAGTATGATGAATCATGGTAACAGTAAAAGGCTTAGTTAGCCGTTAAAGCCACAACAAATTTATTAAAAGCTTTTAATAACATTTATAAATTCTTAGTCGGGGATCCTCTACAATTACCTTTACACAAAATGGCCTCTGCTGCCTCACCCTAATGTGTGCGGGTGGAGGTATTTCACAATACCA
Source organism: Nicotiana obtusifolia (assembly GCA_002018475.1). Classification (NCBI taxonomy): domain Eukaryota; kingdom Viridiplantae; phylum Streptophyta; class Magnoliopsida; order Solanales; family Solanaceae; genus Nicotiana; species Nicotiana obtusifolia. The sequence continues at coordinate 183,282 of MCJB01018373.1, read as the reverse complement.
CAATCCCTACACGAAACGAAGCGGCCTTGGCACCTTACCCCAATATATGCGGGCTGAGGTATATCACAATCCCACAATCTCTGTACAAAACGGCCCTTCCGTCTCACCCCAATATATGCGGGTGGAGGTATATCACAATACCACAATCCCTAAACAAAGCGGCCCTGCCGCCTCACTCCAATATATGCGGGTGGAGGTGTATCACAATAACACAATCTCTACACAAATCGGCCCTGCCGCTTCACCCCAATATATGGGGGTAGAGGTGTATCACAATACCACAATCCCTACACAAAGCGGCCCTGCCGTCTCACCCCAATATATGCGGGTGGAGGTGTAATCACAACACACAACTTTAGATTCCCAAAACGATAATAGTTTGTACAAGGGGTTCTCTTCCAGTCAACCGTTTGGCACGTTTGGTCTTTGCAAGGGTAGGTTCAAAAGGTTTCATCATGTGAGAAATAAGTATTTCGTTACATTGATTTCATACAAGGTTTTCTTCCCAAGAAGTGGGTATAACATAATTAAGTCACAATAGAAAATCTTTAACACATCATTCATTCTTGAAATTTTTTCCAAAAAAGGAAATACACAATTTCAACTCATGAACATATAGAAGCTCAAAACACTTTGGAAATACTTACAAAGCATAGCATTAATTAAGACAACCACATTTGGGCATGACCTGAGCACATAAGCTTATAGGCGCATCTATATTCGAAATTTGAGACAGTTGAATTAAGGCCTATTTCATAACCTTTCTCACATCATTTCATTTTCTCGGCACCATTGACCACAAGTATAACTTTCATTCTTGGTACATTGGCCACACTTTATATCTCCAACCCATTTATCTCACTTTCAAGCATCCTTATAGATTATCAACAACAAAGCATTTATACTCAAGACTTTAAAAACACATTGGAGCAACTAACCAAATTAAGGGTCTTAGGCACATGTGATTTCTTACACAATTCGACATGCGAGTTTTCATTAGAATCACGTTTTCAAATCATAACATATTAACACACAGCCTACGCTTAATCACCTTCTCAAATAGTAACTCAACATAACAAGTACATTTGTACTACAAATTGAACGCAGATATCTCTTGACACAAGGCTTATTCGGAATAATCAATTTATAATGAGCAATACGGGACTTACAAGGCCATTATAAGGTTCAATTCAAAAAAAGGAGTTTAGCCAACTACCTGGAATTCGCCCCTTAATAGTACTACGACAATCCACCACACTAAACAACTTCAATCTACAAAAATGCAACACAATTGCACCAATATTAGCAAGATTCCTATACTTTAAGTCATTTAGACTTTTTATCAAACATCTAGTGTGCATATCTTTCGACAACCTCCTCCCATGGAATTTCTTCACCTAACAACCACCTTGCACACCAATGATTCACCTCACAACTTCCATTAGCACATGCATGCCCAACACTTCACTCCCAACCTATAAATGTTATCAATTAATTCATTTTACAATCTCTAGAATACCAACACAACCTAGGTTAAGACATCTGTGGCTTCCAATCACCATCCCATAAGTCATAAAACATATTTCATGCATAATTAATCACCATATATTAGTTAGAGATGGTAGACATACCTCTTGTAGTGAGACTCTTGAAAATCCTAACTTGTAGTTTTCTTGACCAATTTGGGGATTTGAACGGAAATCTATGGATCTTCAAGATTAATCCTAGTTAATATAAGTGTTTTAGGAGTAGTAATCAACTCAAATATTCTCCAAAAATATTACCTTGGTTCATGGGAGGGAAGTGTTGGACGGATTCCCCTTGATAAGCAAGCCCTAACTCAAAGAAATGACTTAGCTCCTCTTTCTACCCGGCCTCGGGGGTATTAATAGGGCTCCTACGTGTACGGTCGTTCACCTGGGCACGCGACTGTGCATCTGGTCGTGCACACAAGGTAGAATACCCTCCAATATGCGCGGCCGAGCATATGGCATAGGCCCGGTAAATTGGCCATAACTTTCCGTAGAAATACCCAAATGACAAACGGTTTGATGCCTCGGAAACTAGACGCAAAGGACTTTAATTTGATAGGTATATCACCACCTAAGTCATTATATTATGGGATTCTATTTGTTTGAAGTTGGGTCTTGTGCTAATTGAAACATCCTTTCCACTTAATGTATCCAACTTGTTCCACACAGTTCTTGCCATTCACAAAACTCCTTAGTATGTTCCAACACACCTTAAACACATATTTTCATTTCAAAATAATGTGGCTCTATCCCATGAGTCTCCTTTAATACTCGAATACGTTATTCCCGAATACCGTTGTCTCACTTTGAAATCTTAAATCATTAGGAATTTTTTTTATTGAGGCCTTACATTCTCCCCCGCTTAGGATCATTCGTCCTCGAATGAGGGTCAAAATTCACCATTAGCATCCAATGTGACTCAGTTGCTATAACACCCACCAACAGTTCCAAATTTTAAACTACCTCCTTAAATTTCCAAATTCGGCAGAGTCTCCCCTTTAATTGGGGCCTATCCACCTGCCAGAGAATCCCAAAACCACCCTAACAACATATCCATAACTCAACAAAGAATCAAAGTATATATATACAACACTAATCTCAACATTAAAGGCATTACATTAACAGAAGTGGTATCTAGACATGAGTTGCACATATTTAAATCATAACACATAACAAGTACCCTTTTGAACCACAACCATTTGGTTATACAGGCAAGTGAGAGTACTTCCTTTACTTTGACGGAGGCAGATCTCAATTTCCGGACTTATCTAATAGAGATGACAACTAGGTTCCTCTTATAAGCCAATTACCCATTAACTTCATCTTCAATAGGTTCCACAGGAACGATAGGCAAAGGATTTCCAACAACCTTCTGGAACCTAGATACATGATGCATCGGGTGCATAGATGACAACGATGGGAAAACATGATACTCATAATTTGGCCTATTTCCTTCAATATTCCATAAGGCCTAATATGACTACTCATACTTTACCTTCCTTAACAATTCACCCAATATATTCATATAGAAAATCTTGAGAATAACCCGTTCACTTTCTTCAACTCTAAATCCCTATGCTGAACACCCAAACCAAACCTTTGGTGACCTCCAACATTTACTCTAAGATGTGCTAGCATGAATATGCCCATAAAATTTCCTATCCGATATATTTGATCATGAGATGATGCTTCTTCTTTGACATATTTGAACCTTCAACCCCCATAGGTTTACTATAAATAAGAACAACGCAGTTAGAGGTTGGTCTGGAACTTTTCAAGAATCTATCAATGTTCTGAGCAGCCCATTTCAGGAGGTTATATCCTAAGAGACATGAAGGTTACTACCAATAGTGATGACATGGTTAATCATTGTGATGACATCATTGATTCGACAAATGAGGCATAGAGTTGCCTAATAGGCATTGATAATGTAGGGACCATGTTCATGATTCTGAGATTTAAAAGAAATGAGTCATTTTAGACATGTGACACATGGGAGGCATGGTCGGGAGGATAAAGACATTTGCATCAGTTATTCTTGGAAGACTATGAGTCATGAAAAGGACAACAACAATTGTTTCATTCACCTTGTTCGGTAATAGTAGGCCTGAAAGAGAAATAGCCAAGTACATGACACCAGTCGCCTCTTGGAATGTAGGAAAAATCAGTTTAATTCGAAATGAGAATATTCTGGCACCCTGAATATGATATGGGTTTCAAAATACATGTAGTTGCATTACGCTTTTAACATTAACTAACACAAGGAATAGATATGCCACAATCCCATGAGGATGAAAAAAGAGAGTTGAAAACTTGTGAAATTATTATCATTCTGACAGCTTAAACCTTCACAATAGTTGATCATATATGAGAGGACTAGAGATACAACAAATTTTTCTTTAAAATCAATATGCTCATGATATGTGCTAGAATCTTAAACATCCACCTGAGGTTTGGAAGGAAAGGTCGCGGTAAGGCTACTTAACTTTCAACCACACACAAGGGAAACCATGTAGCTATGAAATCTTAATGTTGGGATGAAATCATGTATTGGTTAGAGAGAATGAGCACTTTGCTATGCGCTAGACACATTTCCGCCATAATAACTTTCAAGCTGCAATACGAGGCCACTTCATGGGCAACTACAGTACTAGGAACAAAGTGATCTACTTACTGCGAAATCATCTAAGTGGACATGAAATTCATATTGAGATGGGCAAACAAAAACATCTACCTGTGACGAATTTGTGAAAATCTCAAATTTCCTATAAACTTTATATAGACAAGTGACCATTTCTATTGACATGTACACATATGATAGGCGCTGAGATGTGCTCTTATGTTGCTAGACAGTGAGAAGGGTTTATGATAATATTCACAAAGGAGTATAGTGACTGTTCAAACCATAGGAGCCACATACACCGGAGAGAGAAATAGTGGCTCAAGAAGGATCTCAACACTAGGCTGTTTTACATTGGATTTGATACTACATAGGTAAACTTTATGATGGTGTACGCACAAGCACAAGTGAGCAGATGTTATCCATTTGAATCAAAGGTTCTATAAGATATTCATCAGGTCTAGTCCCTTGTTGAGAATTTAGGGAAGCAAGTCGGAAGTATTAGCCTAGGGTTATAACTCAATTCAAGGAAATAATAATAGAGCTCAATCCCATCAGATGATGTAAATATGAGAATTGTGATCAAGAGGCTTCACGAATACTGCATCTCGCTCAAAGAGTTGGTACATGCAATGTTTGTGATTCAACATTTTGGTTAAGACCAGATTTATGTAGGCTTTCGATATAAATGTACATATACAACAAGGAAAGACATGTGGTGTTCAGAATGATATACAAAGGAGTGACTTACTTGGTAAATTTGGATTAACGGGGCAGTGTCTTAACTGATGCCCCTCGACTCCATCTCCGTAACGTACATTGTTACCATAGTGACATACCCTCGAATGACATCTCCTATACTTCATGCAATGGGGATGAGGTCTACTAAACTGACTCTCCCCACTGACCTGATATTTACCCTTTTTGCTTACGTCATAAACATTCCCCTTATCCTTCGTCCAAGCCTTCATGATGGGAGTAACAATCTCTATACCGGTTTGCTGTGTGGGCCTTTTGAATTTCCCAAGACTACCACCCCTAACACGCTCCCGAGCATACTCACAACACGACGCAAAATGTTCCGTCCCGCACATCGGGCAGACCGGAATGGGTGTATCCAACCTAGGGTATTTGTTTTTCTTGTGCCCTCTCTTTCCACAACCAAAACATATTTCAAGAGTCATCCAACATCTCCCCAAGTGGCACTTCTTACAAACCAAACAATCTAGCTCATTGGTACCAACAACCCTCTTTCGTTTCTTAGGTGCCCTCACCACATGATTTGGTGGCGTGGTGACATTAATAGGAGCAAGGACACTTCCCTTAGTAACAAGTTCTTCCAATACCTCCACGGCTCGACACATTCTCCCAGCGAACTCTCGTGCAATCTCCCCCAAATTCAATGCCAAGATCATTCCCTCATTGCTGCTTCGAACCCGTGGGTTACTCATCTGGAAAATGACACATGATGAGGAAATTAGCTTCCTGTCTTGAGCTCTATCGCACGGTCTGGAGTATCAAAGAAGGGTGAAATTCCTAAATGTCTAAGTAGCCTCCTCATTATAGATGTGGTCGACAACACACCAATAAAAATGACTCTACTAGACACAGCTCCGACACATCCTAGGACACTTTAAAACGTTAGGCTCTGATACCAAGTTTGTCACGCCCCGACCTTGTGGAGCACGAGCGGCGCTCAACCGAGATACCCCAGTCAAGCAAGCCAGTACAATACCTTTTACCCCACTCACCTATGAAAAAAGAGAAAATATATATATCAACAATTAAACATGAGAGGATTTCATGAAGAATTCCAATTCCATCACCAACGGTTACTTCTTTCATAATTCCCAAAATATATTATACAAAATTATATTTTGAAATGGGATGTGTGATACAAATACAACATATCTAGTTGACTCTTCCAACACCACCATACAACCCACATGCCTCTAAGTACAACCGAAGAGTAGTTGGAACTGCCGGCAACAAGGCCCGGCTATACCTCAAAACATAAAGTACAATGTCAAATGACGATCCCAATCACATTTGACAAACACGCCGCCGAAAAACAGTTTTCTCTCCGTACAGTGCGATCGTCGTGAACAGTAGCGACACAGAGCTCAGATGCTTGATTCTCCATCATCAGCTGGTGGAAAACCACTGGACTGGTCCCAAAATCTTCGTCTTGATATGGCGCATCATCCCAACAAGCAGCATCTCAAAAAAATTCCTCAGCTGCTACAGATTTGCAAAAGAGAAGAGGGATCACTGTAGCGCAAAATTGCCTGGGAATTCCAAACATTTGCTCGATCGTTTCTGGGCCAAATTGAGCCATTCCAAGTGCTGGAGATCCTTCCCCAACTTCATTCCGACCTCCCCCCAAGTTTCAGACGACTTCACTGCCGGAATCAAGAGCTCCGACCATCTGAATAGCCCAGAAATGCACCAGTTGGTCGCGACTGGGGTTCTGCTAAACAAATTGGTTCAAGACCAATGCCAAAAGACTCCTAATGTTTAGGAGAGTGTTTCCCATCCCTCAATTCCAATTTTGGTTGAACCAATCTCCATAACATTGCAAAAGGAGAATCTGACAGTGTCGAGCACACCAGGTGTTCGACAAAATGCCAGTGACACTGTGACAGCTCAATTGTGCGATCATCTCAATCCTCAACCTTCTCAAGGTCATAAGGAACCTAGTCGTCAAGCAAAAGTACAAGAATTGCATCAAAAAGATGGTGTTCAAATTTCTTCCCCTCCCACTGTAATGCCGCAGGTTGGCCGTGCTGGTGTGATACCACAGCAGTTGTACAAGGCTCACTTGCTGTCCCACGCAACTCCAACGAATACAAATCCCAAAATCCAAGATCCTACAAGCATTAGTAAATCTGCTAGTTTTGTGGCTACTATAGCAGCAGCACAACCTGCTCAACAACAGCAGCAACAGCAAAAACTGCAATCTGTTATCCTCATCTCTAATTCTTATAAGCACACTGAGACACTGCCATCAACCTCAGCTCAAGCTCCCATCAAGGTCTCCTCCAACTTTGACAAGCCAAAACATCCCAAAAGAAGCTTAAAACCACCAACTAAGGACACAAAACCAACTACCTCACACACACCAGCAACTCAAGCAATAGCAGCTAATACCAGCAAATCTCAACTTCCTAGCACTTCCACAAAATCCAAAATTCAAGCCAACACCACTCCTCCCCCACCTACTATCACACAATCATATGTCACTAGATTGAGAGCCAGACATGAAGCAGAAATTACCCCAATTCAATTCACTCCACCAGTCATTACCACCAAACAAGGAAGGCCTGCTGTGCTTTTCAAAAGGAAGGATTACATGATCAAGTTTGTAGACAGATGTAAATTCACAGTGATAGGAAAATTCCTCAACATCATGCCTAGAATGGAGGTGATTAGGAAGAGCTTCATAGCTCAAACTGAACTCAGAGGAGGGGTGAAGATTGCACACTTCAATGCCAGGACAGTTTACATAGACCTTGATAATGAGTATGATCATCGCACAGTATGGACCAAGCAATACATGTATATACAGGGCCAAATGATGAAATTGGAAGCATGAAACCCAACATTCAAGCCTAATGAAGACTCACCAATAGTCCCTATATGGATTGTTATCCCAGAACTACCATGGCATCTATACTATACGGAGATTCTAACTCCTTTGTTATTTCCTGTTGGTAAAGCCCTGTTTCTGGATCTTGCCTCATTTCAAAAGACCAGAGGCAGTGTTGCTATGATCAAGATGCAGATTGACCTCACCAAAGACCTACCTACACATGTATGGCTAGGATATGATGATGATGTCAATGGAGAAGGTCAATGGCTCCAGATTCAATATGATAACCTCCCACAGTATTGTTCATACTGTAGGCATCAGGGTCACTCACCTCAAACTTGCCAACTAAAGCTGAAAAAGGAGGAAAATCAAAGAAGAAAGGAGGATTCACCAGCTACAGAGAAAGATTTACAAGCCACAACTTCAAGTCACACCAAAGACAATTAGCACAGGGGTCAACAAAAGCCAAAACTGCAGAAATCCAATGTAAATGAGGCAGCAAGGGAGCAAAATAGTAACCAAAAAGCAGAGGAACATCAAAAGAGTAGGGATCACCAAAATCAAGGGGTAACTCCATCAAATGATGAATGGCAAACACAGAAAAAGAAGCACTTTAAAGGTAACTCCCAAGTCAACAAGAAGCAACAACAGATATACATACCAAAGAAAAATGTAATACAACTTGTTGATGTTGCATCCACACAGGAAATTACCAGAACTACACAGTCAGGTATACCCTCTACATCTCATCAGGTACCCCTAGAAGTATTGAATTCCATTCATACCTCTGGAGGTACCAACACTGTATCCCATTCCCATGACCCCCCTGTTATTTCTGATCGTAATGAAGTTGATGGAGGAAAGGAGAAATGTCTGGAGAAAACCAGTTTCTTGCAGGATGGGGTACCTACTGGGGTTGGAATTCCTCATATTTTGCATGAGTGTGCTAGAGCACAATTGATTGACCATAAGATGGCCCCCCTTATTGCCCTTGCACCAGTTTTTACTGCAGAGCCCCATACAGTTGCTGCAATGGGAGAAGAAACTTGTGATATAATCAGCTCAGATGAGTACCAAATTGATTAGCAGACTCCTAAAAGGGAATGCCCCTGTAGTGTCAGATTTCAGCATACAATCCCCTAAATCCAAAAATAAGCCAAGCCAGAAAAAGAGAAAATCCATGAGAAAACAGTCTGCAGGAATCTCTACCAATGGACCTATAACAGATCAGCACCTTCAGGACCCTACTACTCCATACCGAAGCCCAGCTGCCAACTTGAAATGGAACCTTGATGTTGATACTGCCAGCAAATCACAGACATATAGAGACCCTGTGCCAGACCCCTCCATTTCACAACCTTTGTTACATGCCAATGAGTAGGACAGGCAGGAGGAAAATAGCTCCATTCAGAAGGATTTGAATAAACACACTACTCTAGCACCTACTCCACTAGAAGAATGTCCTCTAAATAAAATTTCTTCACAACATGATGAATATAGACCTGTTCTTTCAGAGGATGAGATGAGTGGAGGCTTTGAGGAAGAAGCTGGACTCAGTGATGCCACAGAATAGGACCAACATTGTGATCTCCTTGTAGAAGCCATTAATGGGGAATATCATCAGAATGATATTATTCAGAACCAGGGATTATCTCCTAGAACATATAACCCATCACCAAGGATCACAAGAAGCATGGCTGCTAGCAAGAACACTGTCCCACCAAAATCCAACCCCCCCTCCATGTTTTAATGATCAATACACTTATATGGAATGTCAGAGGTATTAGAACCTCTGGAGCCATTGAGAGACTCAAAACACTAAAACAAATCCATAAACTCTCCCTCATAGCCATTCTTGAACCATTCTTAGACTCTTCACATATCAACCAATACAAAAATCAACTATTTATGCATCATGTAGCTTCCAACATCAATGACAAGATATGGATTTTTTGGGATAAGGACTTCTCTGGTACTATCACAGACCAAGATGAACAGCAAGTCACAATTGAGTTAAAACATGTTGAGGCTGCTGAAATGTTCCATCTCACAATCATATATGCTAAATGCAAACCTCCTTTGAGGAGACCACTGTGGGACAACTAAAGATCAAAGCACTGAACTCTAGTGTACGATGGTGTGCCATTGGGGACATCAATATGATTGCAAAAAGATAGGGGGTATTCCATACCAAATCAACAAAATCCTGGAGTTTCTGAGCATGATTGAGGACTGGATTCACTAACCTTGGATAGTATGGACCTAGATACACTTGGTCTAATGGCAGAGGCCCCTGTTCAATTGTCTGAAAAAGACTGGATAGGGGACTGGCTAATGATAACTGGCTTGCTGCACATCCTGCTACTACCATTAGACACCTGGCATCTGCAGGATCAGATCATTCCCCTCTTCTCATGGAAATCAATGTCAGACAGGATAATGCCACAAAGTATTTTAAATTCCTAAACTGCTAGACAGAAAATGCAACCTTTTTGCCACTGGTACAAGAAGTCTGGAATACATCGGTCACTAGAAATGCAATGTGGATCTTCCATCAAAAAACAAAAGCACTTTGCAAAGAATTATCCAAATGGTCTAGACAAGAATATGGGGATATTTTCCAGAAAGTCAAGGAATTTGAAGAGAAAGTCAGAAAAGCAGAAGAGACTTAGGCATAGTCCAACAAAGAATCAGATAGAACAATTGCCCATGAAGTCACTGCTCAATATATCAAACATCTGAAGATTGAAGAGGCTGTCCTGAAGCAAAAAACACAATTACAATGGTTTAAGGATGGAGATGCCAACACCAAATACTTTCATAGTCTAATTAGAGGCAGAAGAAGAAATATGTATATCCACAAAATCAGAAATGAATATAATGACTGGATATATGGAGATGAAGCAATAGGGGAAGCTGTCTGTGACTATTTCCACAACCTGTTCACTGATCCTGGGGGAGTCATCAGGGAAGATCTTTTATCTTGCATCCCTACATTGGTTACAGAAGAAGATAATCATCAATTTAACAAAGAACCTACAATGGAGGAGCTCAAAGACACTATTTTCTCAATGAATCCATCCAGTGCTGTAGGTCCTGATGGCTTCAATGGAAAATTCTTCCAGCATTGTTGGGATATCATCCAGTTTGATCCCTTTAATGTGGTGAAGGCATTCTTCTGTGGTCAATCAATGCCTAGGTACATGACACAAGCATGCTTGGTGCTAATACCTAAAGTGGAATTCCCTAACACTCTGTCAGAATTTAGACCTATAAGTCTGAGTAATCTCCTCAATAAGATTATATCCAAGATAATTTCCAAAAGAATTGCACCTATTCTCCCTAAAATCGTCTCCCCAAATCAGATTGGCTTTATCAAAGGCAGAAGTATTTCTGAGATATGCTTGCACAGGAGATTGTCCTGGGAATCAAGAAGCCAAACATAGGTGCTAATGTAGTGATCAAATTGGATATGGCAAAGGCTTATGACAGGATATCTTGGTCCTTTACATGTATAATGATGAGAAGAATGGGTTTTAGTGAAAGAATTATTGACATGGTGTGGAGAACAATGTCCAACAACTGGTATTCTGTCATAGTCAATGGCACAAGATTTGGCTTCTTTCATTCCACTCGAGGACTAAAACAAGGGGACCCTCCGGCCCCTTCACTCTTCATTTTGGGAGCTGAATTACTGTCTAGGATGCTCAACAACCTCGCACATGATCAGTTTTTCAATGGCTTCTATATGGAAAAGAGAGGACCTCAAATCACACATTTGAGCTTTGCAGATGATGTGATCATCTTCACCTCAGGCTGCAGAACTTCTTTAAAGAAGATCATGAAGGTCCTTCAAGATTATGAGCAGACATCTGGGCAGCAGATCAACAAAAGCAAAAGTCATTTTATGACTACCCCCTCTGCTTTCCAATATACTACCAGGAGAATTCAGCAGGTCACAGGCTTTACCAAAAAGGAATCCCCTCTACCTACTTAGGCTGTCCCCTATACACTGGCAGGAAAAGGATTATGCACTTCAATAGTATCACTTCTAAAGTGCTAAGTAGGATAAGAGGTTGGCATGGTAGGTTATTATCTTATGGGGGTAGACTGACCTTAATCAAGCATGTCCTGTAGTCACTCCCTATTCACTTGCTGTCAGCAGTCACACCTCCAAAAACTGTCCTTATACAGATAGAGAAACTGGCAGCTAACTTCTTCTGGGGAATGAACAAAGAAAGGAACAAATACCATTGGGCTTTATGGCACACACTATCATACCCACTGGAAGAAGGGGGCATTGGACTGAGACCTATAGCAGAGATTTGTAAATCTATGGAATACAAACAATGGTGGGGATTCAGGACCAAACAGACACTATGGAGCAATTTCTTACTGGCCAAATACTGTAAGAGATCACACCCCAGATCAAAAAAATGGGACTCTAGACAGTCACAGACATGGAGAAGAATGATGCTCAACAAAGAAACTGCTGACTAACACATTCAATGGAGATTGCACTCAGGAAATTCCAGCTTCTGGTGGGATAATTGGCTAAGTATTGGGCACTTAGCTAGTTTCTGACAAGGACAAGGTAGGCCTGGCAACATTAAGGTCTCAATTTACTGGACTGATGGGCAATGGGATATTCAGAAACTCAGTCAAATAACATCTCAAATAGCTCCCTTGTCATAATCTCACACATTCTCCAAGTCAAAACTATTATAACCCCCACATCAGTGACACACCAATATGTCAGCCTTCTGCTTCTGGGGAATTCTCCTGTGCATCAGCATGGATTGTGTTGAGAGAAAGGAACCAGGTACTGCTCACAAATAAGATGACCTGGCACAAGAAAATACCCTTCAAATGGTCCTTTTGCCTATGGAGAGTATTGAGAAACAAGCTGCCCACAGATGACAGAGTAGCTAAGTTTGGAGCTCCAAGTGTTAACAAATGTGTAAGTTGCTCCAAAGCAGGGAATGAAACAGTGGAGCACATACTCAACTCAGGTCATTTTTCTCAAATCATCTGGAAGTACTTCAATGCACAAGTTGGGATTCAAAGTCACAGGCAGCCCCTAACAATGAAGTTAATAAACTGATGGCTGCAAAAAAGAGAAAATGAGGTGCAGAAACTGGTCTTAGACACACTGCCAATCATCATATGCTGGAACCTGTGAAAGAATAGATGTGCAGCCAAATATGGAGGAAAACCATCATCTATAACAAGAACTCTGTATTCCATCACTTTTGACTTGCTCCTATAACTCAGAACATCCTATGCCAGCATCAAATGGCCAGTCAACTGGCCAGAAATGTACCTGGCTATAGAAAGCTTACAGTATCATACCAATGTGCAGCAGGTAGTTCGGCTAAAACCAGCAGTGGGATATGTTAAAATCAACATAGATAGTAGTGCTTTAGGCAACCCTGGAAAAATAGGAGCAGGGATTATCATTAGAGACCATCAAGGCCAATTCATTCATGCTATTTCAAGTCCACTGGGAGAGGGCACTAATAATTTAGCAGAAACTCAAGCAGCTCTCATTGGCATCAACTGGTCTATGCAAAATGGCTACACCAAACTCCAGTTGGAAACTGACTCTAAGCTGCTCACTCAATGGGTAACAGGACAGTCTAAGCCACCATGGACCATATGCATGTTAATACAGGAAATCATCAATCTGAGTCAGCATTGTGTTGCTTTTAAGTGCACTCATGTTTTGAGAGAAGCCAATTGCCCAGCTGACTTATTGTCAAAGTTAAGTCATGACCTCACCTCCATGAGACACTACAATAGCCAACAGGAACTACCTGCACATATAAGGGGGCAGATTCACCTGGACTGTCAAAGCACCCCAGCATTTAGGCATAGGAGGTCCAAAAGGCTCAAATTTCCACCACACATGTTACACAATACTGCTGCTACATGACTACCATGAACATATATATTAAAACAGCAGCAGTAGCACTACAGACTATACATCTAGGTTGTAGTAACATCACCAGAAGTGGTAACACATACAGCAGGGTAGAAGCATTTTACTCTCTACTCACTCTGTTTGATCTGTTGCAGGACTCCACCAGTGCACCCCCTTACTGTGTCCAGCAGGAATCTCTCTTCATAACATGTTTGTTGAATCTTGCAGATGAAACACATAGAATCAACTCATTACTGCAACTGCAAGGGATGCCACTAAAACACACAGTGTCACAATCCCTCCAACTGCAGCAACCTCCTGGCCCCTCTTCTCCCATATCTTGTTTGCTAATCTCGCAGGAATACTGGTCTGTCCAGTGTACTACTAAAGGTGTAGTGAATGATAATGCCTATCATATCACTACCTTGGTAATTGCTATGACCTCCAGTAGCATAAACAGCAGCAGCAGAGGACAACCACCATCTCACACAAAGCAGCACTCACACATGCATCAGCCAGCTAATACACAATCTCACAACCTTGTGTCTCCTACAAACATCAGGCAGACAATACACAGTCGTTCAGTTGCAACATCAGCAGCAACAGCAGTAACAGTAGCAAGAGGAATAGCCATTCATTAGCTCAGCACAAGCCACAAGCCACACCACTACAAGGCAGCCAGCAGAAGCAGCACACAAACATATATGAGTCCAGTACTGCAGTGCAGGCTAATAATGCAGTGCAGCCTCCTTACAAGCACAAGACCAATAGCACACAACCCTTCAGTAGCAGCAATAGCACTAGCAGAAGACAGCCATTACCTCAACAGCAGCCATTAACCACAGAACCAAAACAGCAACCAGCTATATAAACTCTGAAAGCAGATAGTCTCGAAGAGGTTGGGTCATTGTTGCCATTGCAATGTGTGATATTAGCACTGTTAGTGCTCATTCTATTGCAATTGCAGCAATTACCTGGAACTCCACAATAGTAGCAGCAACAACACAGCTCATCACCTCAATACATAGCTCCATAGCAGCCTTGTAACAGCAACAACAACAACAGCAACAACAACATCAACAGTAGCAGTAATAACAGCTGCAACAGTAACACTAGCAACAACAACAACAACACCAACATTAGCAAAATGGATACAGACTCACCACTTCAACAGCAGCTACCAGCCACAGAAACACAAGGTAACCAGCAGGAGCAGCACACACAAACATAGGCAGACTTAAAGGAATGCAGCAGCAACAATAGAAATACAGTCAAGCAAGCCATGCCAGGATTGAATCAGACACAGCCTCATAGAAATAACAGCAACAGCAACAGCAACAGCAACAGCAACAGTAACAGTAACAGCAATAACAATTGCAACAACAGCAGCAACAATAAAAGTAACAACAGGAACAGCAGCAGGATACACATGCAATTCAAAGGAGATAGACATATCAAATGTGCAATACAGTCACATACACATCTCAACCAATCTTACAGAAGCAGTAGACTACTCGGAAACAGCAGCTCACAAAGGCCAAGGACATTGGCACAATTGCATTGTGTGGTATTAGCACTTTTAGTGCTCAATCTAATGCAATTGCACCAATTGCCATGGTTCCCATCTCACACCACTGTCTACAAGAGCAATACAGTGTAGCTCCCCCACAAGCTCTCACACAAGCATAAGGCAAGCAACACACAACTCCACAGCAGCATCAGCGCAAGACAACCATTCAGCAACAGCAGTAGCAGCAAAAACCATAGCAATTGCAGGAACAATAGCAAGATACATAGCATCTCAGCAGAAGCTGCAAATCACAAAAACACAGGTGCAATCTTCTCACAAGCATAAGACACAGAACAAACAACCCCCCAGTAGTACCAACAACATCAGCAGAAGATATCCAATATTCCAGCAGCAGTTACAAATCCTAGAAACACAGCAGATATCAACTTTTGAAACATAAAAATCAAATAGCTTGGATAGATTCATGTCCTTGCTACAATTGCAATGTATGGTATTAGCACTTTTAGTGCTAATCCTATTACAACTGCAGCAAGCACCATGGAACTCCCTCCATGCTATTGTACATATGATCTACACCATGCAGTCTTCTCACAGACATTATGCAGCTAACAGACAATTCCGCAGCAGCAAAAGCAACAGTAGCAGCAGTAACAGCCCCAGCAGCAGCAATAACAGTAGCAACATCAGCAACATCTTCAGTAGCAGCAGCAGCAGCAGCAACAGGAACATCAGCAGATCAGCATTGCACCAGGTTCAGAAAGAGCTACATTCATTAGACACATGTAGCACACAAGACTGCCTCAGCACAGAAATGAAAAGCTAAGACCTTTGCAGCAGACAACAACAGAAGTCACCAGTGCAGGAAAACCTTAAAGCAAACTTTCCTCACCTGCACTTCCAGCTTATAAGACTTCACCAGCAGGACATTCTTCAGCATACTAATCATCACACTCAATGGAAGATGAAGACTACTCTCCCCTTTGCCACACAGTTTAGACAATACCAGGTACTACTGCCCAGTTACATGGCCACTTTTTGTTAGCTATCTTCAATTATGCTTTCTTTGCTAGCAATGCCAAAGCAAAATTGAAGATTGCTATCACCTGATATCTGATACATCACCTAGACGACTCCCTCCTTTTGCTAGAAGTAGATACAGTTGTACATGGAGGATACTACTTCAACCCACTTACTTAGTAGATTTAGAAATACATGTACTTTTTTGTATAGTTGACCTAGATTCACTTCACACTGTTTTTGTAACTATTATTGTCTATCGATCTTATAAGATAGACAATCATTACATCATCATAGGTCTAACTCATCATAGCTTTCTAGGCATACTTGATTGTCATCCCTCGATGATCAAGAATTTACACATTTTATCTTGGGAGGTAAGGTTTATGTCCCCCTCCATTATTGTACCTTACTTTGTATTTATGAAAATTAATCTTGGGCAAACTGCCTAGTGGATTTAGAGAAAAAACAAACGTCAAATGATATGAAACCCGGAATAGAGTAGGGCTCGACAAAATCTACTGAATAGAGAGTAACTGCTAACGAGGATCAAAACCGTCCGCTGACGAACCACCTGCATCCTTTGAAGATGCAGCGCCCTCAGCAAAAAAATACGTTAGTACATACTGAATAGCACTAGTATGAAAACAAAAACACATATTCAAGGATGTAGAAATGCAACACGTATATGATGAATCATGGTAACAATAAAAATATTAGTTAGTCGTTAAAGCCACAACAAATTTATTAAAAGCTTTCAATAACATTTATAAATTCTTAAGTCAGGGATCCTCTACAACTACCTTTACACAAATCGGCCTTGCCGCCTCACCCCAATGTATGCGGGTGGAGGTGTTTCACAATACCACAATCCCTACACGAAGCAGCCCTGCCGCCTCACCCCAATATATGCGGGTGGAGGTGTTTCACAATACCACAATCCCTACACGAAGCAGCCCTGCCGCCTCACCCCAATATATGCGGGTGGAGGGGTATCACTATACCACAATCTCTACACAAAGCGGCCCTGCCGCCTCAACACAATATATGCGGGTGGAGGTGTATCACAATTCCAATATCCGTACACAAAGCGGCCCTGCCACCTCACCGCAATATATGCGGCTGGAGAAATAAGTGTTTGATTACATTGATTTCATACAAGGTTTTCTTCCCAAGAAGGGGGTATAACATAATTAAGTCACAATAGAAAATCTTTAACACATCATTCATTCTTGAAACACTTTTTCCCAAAAAGGGCACTACACAATTTCCGCTCATGAATATATAGGAGCTCAAAACACTTTAGAAATACTAACAAAGCATAGCATTAATTGAGACAACCACATTTGGGCATGACTTGAGCAAATAAGCTTTTAGGCACATCTATTTTCGAAGTCAATTGGGACAGTTGAATTAAGGCCTATTTCATAACCTTTCTCACATCATTTCATTTCCTCGGCACCATTAGCCACAAGTAAAACTTTCATTCTTGGCACGTTGGCCACACTTTATATCTCCAACCCATTTCTCTCACTTTCGAGCATCCTTATCAGCGACAAGGCTTTTCTACTCAAGACATTAATTACATATTTGAGCAACTAACCAAATTAAGGGTCTTAGGTACATGTTGTTTCTTACAGAATTCGACATCCTAATTTTCATTAAAATCACGTTTTCAAATCATAACATAATAACACACAACCCACGCTTAATCACCTTCTCAAATAGTAACTCAACATAAGAAGTACATTTGGAGTACAAATTTAACCCATATATCTCTTGGCACAAGGCTTATTCGGAATAATCAATTTGTAACGAGCAAACAGGGACTTACAAGGCCATTGTGGGGTTCAATTCAAAAAACGGAGTTTAGCCAACATACCTGGAATTCGCCCCTTAATAATACTACGACGTTCCACCACACTAAACAACTTCAATCTACAATAATGCAACACAATTGCACCAATATTAGAAAGATTCCTATACTTTAAGTCATTAAGATTTTTATCAAACATCTAGTGTGCATATCTTTTTACAACCTCCTCCCATGGAATTTCTTCACCTAACAACCACCTTCCACACTAATGATTCACCTCACAACTTCCATTAGCACATGCATGCCCAAGACTTCACTCCCAACCCATAAATGTTATCAATTAAATCATTTTACAATCTCTAGAATACCAACACAACCTAGATTAAGGCATTTGTGGCTTCCAATCACCATCTCATAAGTCATAACACATATTTCATACATAATTAATCACCTTAGATTAGTTAGAGATTGTAGGCACACCTCTTGTAGTGAGATTGTGGAAAATCCCAATGTGTAGTGTTCTTGACAGATTTGGGGATTTGAATGGAAATCTATAGATCTTCAAGATTAATCCTAGTTAATATAAGTGTTTCGGAGTAGTAATCAACTCAAAATTTCTCCAAAAACATTACCTTGGTTCATGGGAGGGAACTGTTGGACGGATTCCCCTTGATATGCAAGCCCTAGCTCAAAGAAATAACTTAGCCCCTCGCTCCACCCAGCCTTGGGGGTATTTATAGGGCTACTACGTGCACGATCGTGCACCTGGGCAAGTGACCGCACATCTGGGTGCGCACACAAGGCAGAATACCCTCCATTATGCGCGGCCGTGCATCTGGACGTGCATATGGCATAGGTCCGGTAAAATGACCATAACTTTCTGTATAAATATGCAAATGACAAACGATTTGATGCATTGGAAAATAAACTCAGAGAGATTTAATTTGATAGATATATCACTACCTAAGTCTTTGAATTGTGGGAGTTATATTCGTTTGAAGTCGGGGCTTGTGCTTTCTCAAACATCCTTTCCACTTGATGTATCCAACTTGTTCCACACAAGTTCTTGCCATTCACAAATCTCCTTAATATGTTTCACACACCTTAAACACAAATTTTCATTTCAAAATGATGTGGTTCTGTCCCATGGGTGTCCTTTAATACTCAAATACTTGATTCCCGAATACCGTTGGCTCACTTTAAAATCATAAATCATTAGGAGTTTTATTTTAATGGGGCCTTACAATCTCCCCCGCTTAGGATCATTCGTCCTCGAATGAGGGTCAAATTCACCATTAGCACCCAATGTGAGTCAGTTGCTAAAACACCCACCAGCAGTTCTAGATTTTTAACTAACTCCTTAAATTTCCAAATTCGGCAGAGTCTCCCCTTTAATTGGGGCCTATACACCTACCAGAGAATCCCAAAATCACACTAACAACATATCCATAACGCAACAAAGATATATACAACACTGATCTCAACATTAAGGGCATTACATTAATAGAAGTGGTATCTAGAGATGAGTTGCACATATTTAAATCATATCACGTAACAAGTACCCTTTTGAACCACAACCATTTGGTTATACAAGCAAGTGAGAATACTTCCTTTACTTTGACGGAGGCAAATCTCAATTCCTAGACTTATCTAATTGAGATGACAACTAGGTACCTCTTATAAGCCGATTACCCATTAACTTCACCTTCAATAGTTTCCACAGGAATGATAGGCAATGGATTTCCAACAACCTTCTGGAACCGAGATACATGATGCATCGGGTGCATGGAGGACAACGATGGGAAAACATCATACTCATAGTTCGGCCTATTTCTTTCAATATTCCATAAGGCCTAATATGACTACACATACTTTACCTTCCTTAACAATTCATCCAATATATTCATATAGAAAATCTTGAGAATACCCGTTCACTTTCTTCAACTTTAAATCCCTACGCCGAACACCCAAACTAAACCTTTGGAGACCTCCAACATTTACTCTAAGATGTGCTAGCATGAATACGCCCATAAAATTTACATCCAATATATTTGATCAAGAGATGATGCTTCTTGTTTGACATGTTTGAACCTTCAACCCCTGTAGGTTTACTATAAATAGGAACGACGCGGTTCGAGGTTGGGCTATAATTTTTCAAAAATCCATCAATGTGCTGAGCAGCCCTTTTTAGGAGGTTATATTCTAAGAGACATAAAGATTACTACCAATCGTGCTGACCTGGTTAATCATTGTGATGACATCATTGATTTGACAAATAAGGCATAGAGTTGCCTATTAGGCATTGATAATGTAGGGACCATGTTCATGATTCTGAGAGTTAAAAGAAATGAGTCATTTTAGACATGTGACATATGGGAGGCATGGTCAAGAGGATAAAGACATTAGCGTCAGTTATTCTTGGAAGACCATGAGTCATGAAAAGGACAACAACAATTTTTTCATTCCATATATGCCTTGTTCGGAAATAGTAGGCCTAAAAGAGAAATAGCCAAGTACGTGACACCAGTCGCCCCTTGGAATGTAGGGAAAATTAGTTTAACCTGAAATGAGAATATTCTGGCACAAGGAATAGATATGCCACAAGCCTATGAGGATGAAAAAAGAAGTTGAACACTTGTGAGATTATTATCATTCTGACAGCTTAACCCTTCACAATAATTGATCCTATATGAGAGGACTAGAGATACAACAAACTTGTCTTTAATATCAATATGCCCATGATATGTGCTACAATCATAAACATCCATCTGGGGTTGGGAGGGAAAGGTCGCGGTAAGGCTACTTAACTTTCAACCACATACAAGGGAAACCATGTAGCTATGACATCTTAATGTTAAGTGAATGAACACTTTGCTATGAGCTAGACACATTTCCGCCATCATAACTTTCAAGCTACGATACGAGGCCACTTCATGGGCAACTACAATACTAGGAACAAAGTGATCTACTTACTGCGGAATGATCTAAGTGGACATGAAAGTCATATTGAGATGGGCAAACAAAAACATCTACCTGTGATAAATTTGTGAAAATCTCAAATTTCCCAGAAACTTTATATTGAAAAGTGACCATTTCAATTTACATGTACACATATGATAGGCGCTGAGATGTGCTCTTATGTTTTAAGACAGTGAGAAGGGTTTATGATAATATTCACAAAGGAGTATAGTGACTATTCAAACCATAGGAGCCACACACACTGGAGAGAGAAAGAGTGGCTCAAGAAGGTTCTCAACACTGGGCTGTTTTACATTGGATTTGGTACCACATAGGTAAACTTTATGACGGTGCACGCACAAGCACAAGTGGGCAGATGTCATCCATTTGAATCAAAGGTTCTATAAGAAATTCATCAGGTCTAGTCCCTTGTTGAGAATTTAGGGAAGCAAGTCGGAAGTATTAGCCTAGGGTTATAACTCAATTCAAGGATATAATAATGGAGCTCAATCCCACCAGAGGATGTAAATAAGAGAGTTGTGATCAAGAGGCTTCACGAATACTGCATCTCGTTCAAAGAGTAGGTACATGCAATGTTTGTGATTCAACATTTTGGTTAAGACCAGATTTATGTAGGCTCACGATATAGATGTACATATACAATAAGGAAAGACATGTGGTGTTCAGAATGATATACTAAGGAGTGACTTACTTGGTAACTTTAGATTGACGGGGTGGTGCCTTAGCTGACGCCTCTCGACTCCACATCCGTAACATACATTGGTACCGTAGTGACATACCCCCGAATGACATCTCCTATTCTTCACGCAATGGAGATGAGGTCCACTAAACTGACTCGCCCCACTGACCTGATATTTACCATTTTTGCATACGTCATAAGCATCTCCCTTATCCTTCCTCCAAGCCTTCACGATGGTAGTAACAATCTCTATACCGGTTTGCTGTGTGGGCCTTTGGAATTTCCCAAGCCTACAACCCTTAACACGCTCCTGAGCATACTCACAACACGATGCAAAATGTTCCTTCCAGCACATCAGGAAAACCGGAATGGGTGTACCCAACCTAGGGCTTTTGTTCTTCTTATGCCCCCTCTTTCCACAACCAAAACATATTTCAAGAGTCATCCAACAACTCCCCAAGTGGCGCTTCTTACAAACCAAACAATCTGGCTCATTGGTACCAACAATCCTCTTTCGTTTCTTAGGTGCCCTCACCACATGATTTGGTGGTGTGGTGACATTAATAGAAACAAGGACATTTCCCTTAGCAACAAGTTCTTCCAATCCCTCCAAAGTTCGATACATTCTCCCAGCGAACTCTCATGCAATCTCCCCCAAATTCAATGCCAAGGTCATTCCCTCATTGCTACTTCAAACCCGTGGATTACTCATCTGGAGAATGAGACATGACGAGGAAATTGGCTTCCTATCTTGAGCTCTATCGCATGATCTGGAGTATCAAAGAAAGGTGAAATTCCTAAATGTCCAGGTAGCCTCCTCCTTATAGATGTGGTCGAAAACACACTGATAAGAAGGACTCTACTAGACACGACTTCGAGACATCTTAGGAAACTTTAAAACCTTAGGCTCTGATACCAAGTTTGTCACGCCCCGACCTTGAGGAGCACGACCGTCGCACAACCGAGATTCAACGGTCAAGTAAGCCTGTACAATACCTTCTACCTGACTCACCCATGAATAAAGAATATATATATATATATATATATATATATATATATATCAACAATTAAGCATGAGAGGATTTGATGAACAATTCCAATTCCATTACCAACGGTTACTTCTTTCATAATTCCCAAAATATATATACAAAATTATATTTTGCAATGGGTCGTGTTACATATACAACATATCTAGTTGTCTCTTCCAACATCACTATACAACCCACACTATGTCTACGGAGCCTCATAGTACAACCGAAGAGTAGCATGGAAGTGCCGGCGACAAGGCCCCGACAATACCTCAAAACATAAAGTACAACGTCAAATGACATTAAGCTTGGAAAAGAGTAGGGCTCACCAAAATCTGCTGAATAGAGAGTTACTGCTAACGAGGATCAAAACTGCCCGCTGAGAACCACCTGCATCCATTGAAGATGCAGCGCCCCCGGTATAAAGGGACTTTAGTACATATGGAATAGTACTAGTATGATAACTAAAACACCTATTCAAGGAATTAGAAATACAACACGAATATAATGAATCACGGAAACAATAAAAGACTTAGTTAGCCGTTAATGCCACGGAAAATTTATTAAAAGCTTTCAATAACATTTATAAATTCTTAAGTCGGGGATCGTCTACAACTAACTTTACACGGCCCTTCCGCCTCACCCTAATGTATGTGGGTGGAGCTGCAATCAGGATGCCCTCAACGCAACACAAAGCGCCCTGCCGCCTCACCCCAATATATGCGGGTGGAGGTGTTTCACAATATCACAATCTTTACACGAAACATCCCTGGCGCCTCACCCCAATATTTGCGGGTGGAGGTGTATCACAATACCACAATCTCTGCGCACGCGACCCTGCTGCCTCACCCCAGTATATGCGGGTGGAGGTGTATCACAATACCACAATCTCTACACAAAGCGGCCCTGCTGCCTTACCCCTATATATGCGGGTGGAGGTTTATCACAATACCACAATCCCTACACAAAGCAGCCTTGCCACCTCACCCCAATATATGCGGGTGGAGGTGTAACCACAACACCACAACTCTAGATTCCCAAAATGATAATAGTTTGTACAAGGGTTCTCTTCCAATCAACCGTTTGGCACGTTTGGCCTTAGCGAAGGTAGGTTCAAAAGCTTTCATCATATGAGAAGTAAGTGTTTGATTACACTGATTTCATACAAGGTTTTCTTCCGAAGGAGGGGTATATCATAATTAAGTCACAATAGAAAATCTTTAACACATCATTCATTCTTGAAACACTTTTTCCCAAAAAGGACAATACACAATTTCAACTCATGAACATATAGGAGCTCAAAACACTTTGGAAATACTTACAAAGCATAGCATTAATTAAGACAACCACATTTGGGCATTACCTGAGCACATAAGTTTTTAGGCACTTCTATTTTCGAAGTCAATTTGGGACAGTGAATCGAGGCCTATTTCATAACCTTTCTCACATCATTTCATTTCCTCGGCACCATTGGCCACAAGTATAACTTTCATTCTTGGCACGTTGGCCACACTTCATATCTCCAACCCATTTCTCTCACTTTCAAGCATCCTTATAGATTATCAACAACAAGGCATTTCTACTCAAGACTTTAAATACACATTTGAGCAACTAACCAAAATAAGGGTCTTAGACACATTTGATTTCTTACACAATTCGAGATGCTAGTTTTCATTAGAATCACGTTATCAAATCACAAAATATTAACACACAACCCATGCTTAATCACCTTCTCAAATAGTAACAAAACATAACAATTACATTTGGACTACAAATTAAATGCATATATCTCTTGACATAAGGCTTATTCGGAATAATCAATTTATGATGAGCAACACGGGACTTACAAGGCCATTGTGGGGTTCAATTCAAAAAAGGGAGTTTAGCAAACATACCTGGACTTCGTCCCTTAATAATACTACGACGTTCCACCGTACTAAACAACTTCAATCTACAATAATGCAACACAATTGCACCAATATTAGCAAGATTCCTATACTTTAAGTCATTTAGACTTTTTATCAAACATCTAGTGTGCATATCTTTTTACAACCTCCTCCCATGGAATTTCTTCACCTAACAACCACCTTCCACACTAATGATTCGCCTCACAACTTCCATTAGCACATGCATGCCCAAGACTTCACTCCCAACCCATAAATGTTATCAATTAATTAATTTTACAATCTCTACAATACCAATAGAATCTAGGTTAAGGCATTTGTGGCTTCCAATCATAATCCCATAAGTCATAACACATATTTCATACATAACTAATCACCATAGATTAGTTAGAGATGGTAGACATACCTCTCTTAGCGGGACTCTTGAAAATCCTAACTTGTAGTGTTCTTGACCAATTTAGGGATTTGAATGAAAATCTATGGACCTTCAAGATTAATCCTAGTTAATATAAGTGTTTAGGAGTAGTAATCAACTCAAAATTTCTCCAAAAACATTACCTTGGTTCGTGGGAGGAAAGTGTTGGACGGATTCCCCTTAATATGCAAGCCCTAGCTCAAAGAAATGACTTAGCCCCTCCCTCTACCCGGCCTTGGGGGTATTTATAGGGCTCCTACGTGCGCGGTCACGCACCTGGGCAAGTGACCGCGCATCTGGCCGCGCACACAAGGCAGAATACCCTCCAATATGCGCGGTCGCGCATATGGCATATGCCCGGTAAAATGGCCATAACTTTCTGTATAAATATCCAAATGACAAACAATTTGATGCGTTGGGAATTAGACTAAGAGGGCTTTAATTGGATAGGTATATCACCACTAAGTCCTTATATTGTGGGAGGTCTATTCATTTGAAGTCGGGTCTTGTGCTAATTGAAACATCCTTTCCACTTAATGTATCCAACTTGTTCCACACAAGTTCTTCCCGTTCACAAAAATCCTTAGTATGTTCCATTGTAGCTTAAGCACATAATTTCATTTCAAAATAATGTGGTTCTATCCCATGGGCCTCCTTTAATACTCAAATATGTTATTCCCGAATACCGTTGGCTCACTTTAGAATCTTAAATTATTATGATTTTTTTTAACGGGGCCTTACAAAATTAATTCTTTTGTCTAGAAACCAAGAACAAATTCAACTGTACCATTTTTTGGGTAAACAGTTTCGTGGGGCCTGGACAGCCGTGCAATTAAATGATCATTGCCTTTTTTACTAACAAGTTTGATTATTTTTGTCTTAGCAGAAATCAAAAAAGAAATGGCAGATAACACTATTAACGGCACACACAACCCTGAAATTCAAGGGGAGCAACCTCATTTCGAGGATACAATCAGTGACACTCGTAATGAGGAAAACAACGCCACACCGATGTAGGACGAGCTGCCCTCGACTGGTTCAGGAGAGGACTCCTGATGATGCTGCTGAGGAGCATGTAGCGGGTGCAGCGAGGGTCTTGCAAGAGCAACAAGCAATCATTCTAGGCCATTTCATGTGGCAGGATCAAGTTATGACGGAAATAAAGCAGGCGTTATCAGGTGCTTCGAATAAAGCGAACAGGCGAGATCCAATTCCTCCCAAGGTTCCCGCAAACCAAACGACGCGGATAGTCGACAACAACACTCTTAGGGGCGAAGTTGTCTCCGATGGGACCGGGGGGAGCAGATATGGCCTCAACAACGATAAAGACCCGTTCAAGGAGGAATTTTTAAGTTTCATGAAGGAAGCAGACGTCCGCATGGATCAAATCCCGAGCGTGCCACCAGTATTGAAAGGCTCGAATTCGAGGAAGTATATTCAATTATCCTACAAGCCGAGTGCGCTCCCGGAATTAATCCCGAAGTGGTTCAAAATGCTCGAGGTGCCGAAGTATAAAAGAACTTCAGATCCTCAGGAGCACATTACCACTTACACAACAGCAGTGAAAGTAAATGATTTGGCTCCTCACAAAATTGAGTCCGTGTTGCTGAACAAATTTGGTGAGACTCTCACGAGGGGAGCTTTAACGTGGTATTCACTATTGCCCGAGTATTCCATAGATTCCTTTGATATGCTCACGGATTCTTTCATCAAGGCTCATGCCGGTGCCAGAAAGGTGCAGGCCCAAAGGGCTGACATATTCAGGATCGCGCAGGGAGAGTCCGAGTTATTGCGAGAGTACGTCACTCGGTTCTAGAAGGAAAGGATGTTACTATTGGCAGTCCCGGATGAATGGGCAGCTGAAGCATTTACCAAAGGTTTAAATCCGAGAAGTTCTTACGCTTCCCGGAAGTTGAAGAAAAGTCTGCTCGAGTTCCAAGCGACGACATAGGTGGATTTCCACAACCGATACGAGTCGAAAATAAGGATCGAAGACGATCAGGTTGGCTTTCCATCATCGACCAAAGGACGAGAGAAAAAATGAAAGATGATATTGACACGGATAGATGGACTTCCAGAGGCCATTTTTTGCCCTACGAGCAGACAGAAGGTCGCGGTAGGAACTTTCGAAGAGCAGACAAGTTCACCGTTGATAGAAGGACCGATCATGGCCGGAACAACAGATCACAGTAAAGAAATCTCAGGGTTGCGAGATTCTTCTTACCCAAGGCTATCAGAATATAACTTCAATATCAGTGTCGTAGAGTTGGTGTCGGCCATGAGGAATATCAAAGAGGCACGATTACCAAGACCTATGAAATCCTAACCAAAGGGACCCCAAATTATGGAGTGAGTACCATGGCAATAACGGCCACCGGACAACAGACTGCCGATACCTCTAGGAAGAAATGGCAATGCTGTTAAAGAATGGTTACCTCAGAGAATTCTTGAGCGATCGAGATAAAAACAACTATTGTCGGAACAGCGCGATGCGGAAACCTCGAAAGCAGGAGAAGAACCTCAATGCCAAACGATCAACATGATCTTCGGAGGGAATGAAATTAACGGGGTCACCTTTTCGGCAGCAAAGAAGACAAAAGTGTCGATAATTCATAGTAAGAGGCTCCAGGAAGATGATATCACATTCACGGACAAAGAGTCAGATGGATAACTATTGCCACACAATGACGCAGTGGTAATTTCCTTAAATTTGTTAGATTTTAAAATAAAACGTGTTTTAGTGGATCCAAGAAATTCAGCTAATATCATACAATGGAGAGTACTGGAGCAAGCCAAACTCACCAGATGCATTATCCCGACAACGAAACTCCTCGCCCGATTTAACCTCGCAAGTTTGACAACTTGGGGAGAAATTTTGCTGCTCACGAACGCTGAGGGAGTAATGAAGACAACAATCTTCGAATTAGTAGATGGAGATATGGGGTATAACATCATCTTGGGAAGACCATGGCTGCACGAGATGAAAGCCGTGACTTCAACATATCACCAATTGTTAATATTTCCGACATCCGAGGGGATCAAACACATAAGGGGTGATCAATCGGTAGTAAGGGAGATGAATGCAATTTCGGTTTCCAATAGCAAAGGAAAGAAACGTGCGACATAGCAATTACTGGAACTGGCACCTGTCCTCGAACCAGAGGAAGATAATCTGGGGACAGAAGAGCCTGAACAATATCAGGTACCAAGGTATTTTTAACCAGAAGAGACGGATGCGACAAAGTCCACGGCAGAAGAACTGGAGCAGGTTGCGTTGTACGAAGAATTCCTAGAAAGGAAGTTCAATTTGGGAACAGGACTGCACCCGGAACTCAGGTATGCTTTTATTGAATTCCTTAAAACTAATGTCGACTATTTTGCATGGTCGCACGAGGATATGACAGGAATCCCAACAGAGATAGTCATACACAAGTTAAGCTTGGATCTCGACATACATCCGGTAAGGCAAAATAAGCGCCCTATTGCTGAAGCAAGGAATAAATTCGTCAAAGAAAAGTTAGATCATTTACTTAAGATTGGTGCAATCCGAGAGGTAATTTATACGGACTGGCTAGCCAATGTAGTAGTAGTACCTAAGAAAAATAATAAATTCTGCATGTGCGTAAAATTTATAAGAATTTTAATAAGACGTGCCGGAAAGATTCATTCCCATTGCCAAATATCGATCAGATGATTGATGCTATGGCCGGGCACGAGTTAATGAGTTTCCTCGATGCTTATTCTGGGTACAATCAAATCAAGATGAACCCAGAAGCTCAAGAAAAGACTTTTTTTATAATGAATTTTGGTATATATTATTACAATGTGATGCCCTTCGGGCAAAAAAATGCCAGAGTCACTTATCAACAACTTGTGAATAAGATGTCCGAAAAAAAATAGGAAAGACTATGGAAGTATACATAAACGACATGCTCGTTAAGTCTTGATTGCAGTTGACCACTTGAAACATTTGCAAGAAACATTCGACATCCTAAGGGAGCACAATATGAAACTTAACCCCAAGAAGTGTGCGTTCGAGGTCAGTTCGGGTAAGTTTCTAGGATTCTTGGTCTCATAAAGGGGAATTGAGGTAAATCTCGACAAAATCAAGGCCATAGAGGATATCCTTGATCAATTGTCTAATGTAAAAGAAGTCCACAGGCTTATAGGGAGATTGACAGCTTTGAGCAGGTTTATTTTTCGTTTATCAGAAAAATGTCATTGCTTCTTCGCACTACTCAAAAAGAAAAATAATTTCGAATGGACACCAGAGTGCCAACAAGCCTTGAAGGAGTTGAAGAAATATTTGTCAAGCCCTCTGTTGCTCTCAAAACCAAAAGAAGATGAAACGTTGCTAGTCTATCTCGCAGTTTCAGAAGTTGCGAGAAGTGCAGTATTAGTACCGAGAGGACGAAGGTACGCAATCTCCCATTTATTACGTTAGAAAAATTTTAACGGGAGCAGAAACTCGCTACCCATATCTAGAAAAGCTGGCCTTAGCTCTCGCAGTTGCTGCTTGAAAGTTGAGGTCCTACTTCTAATGCCACCCGATAGCTGTGGTAACTACTTTCCCTTTGAGGAATATCCTCCATAAACTCAAGCTCTGTGGTAGGTTGGCCAAATTGGCCGTTGAAATGAGCGAATTTGATATAAATGTAAACCGAGGACTGCAATTAAGTCGCAAGTCTTGGCTGACTTTGTGGCCGACTTTAGTCCGGGACTATTGCTTCTGGCAGCTAAGGAGGCAATAATTGTGTCAGAATCGACATCGAGAGTTTGGACCTTATTTACGGACGGAGCTTCCAACATAAAAGGGTTCAGGCTCGGAATAGTCTTAATCTTGCCTTCAAGGGAAACCTTAAGGCAGGTCATCAGAATGATTCCTTTAACTAATAATGAAGCAGAGTACAAAGCTTTAATTGCAGGGCTCGAATTGGCCTGGGGACTTGACTCCGAAGTTATCGAAATCAAATGTGATTTGCAGTTGGTGGTAAATAAGTCTATGGAATTTTTGACACCAAATAAGAACGTGTGCAACAATACGTGGTGAAGGTTCAGGCTCTATTAGCACGATTCCGAGAGTGGTCAATAACTCATATCCCGAGGAAAGATAACACAGAAGCAAATGCATTGGCAAATTTGGGCTCATCGACAGAAATCCAAGGATCGAAATCGGGGACGGTAGTACTACTGATGAACTCAGCCTTGGACACAGATGGTTAATATGAGGTGAATTCGACTGGTTTGGTCTGGGACTGGAGAAACGAAATAATCGATTACCTCGAGCATGGAAAGTTGCCCGAAGACCCCAAAGCTTCAAGAGCGTTGCGCGCCAAAGCTGCACGTTATAGCTTCAAGAAAGGCCAATCGTATAGAAAACCCTTTTAAGGCCTGTTGGCCCGGTGCTTAGGAGCATCAAATGCTAACTATGTCATGAGAGAAGTCCACAAAGAGATATGCGACAACCACTCAGGTGCAGATTCTTTGGTGCTGAAATTAGTTCGGGCAGGGTATTACTGGCCCCGTATGGAATAAGATGCTAAAGACTTCATACAAAAATGTGGTTACTACCAACGCTACGCACCACTAGTACACCAACCGGTTGAACCCCTACATCCGGTTCTATCCTCGTGGCCATTCATGAAATGTGGGATGGACATCGTCGGACCGCTACCACCGGCTCTCGGAAAGGTAAGATTTGTTTTAATTTTAACTGACTATTTTTCTAAATGGTGGAAGTAGGTCCCTATCAGAAGATCGGAGAATGCAAAGTGGTCGACTTTCTGTGGAAAAATATAATTTGCAGATTTGGAATACCAAAAGAGATTGCATGCGACAATGGGCCGCAGTTTATCCGTGCAAAAGCTACAAAGTTCCTTGAAGACTCGAAGATAAAGAGGATTACCTCTTTACCTTATCATCCGAGCGCAAATGGTCAAGCGGAGTCAACAAACAAAGTGATTATCCAAAACCTCAAGAAAAGGTTAGAAGCAGCAAAGGGCAACTGGCCCAAAGAATTACCTGGGGTTCTATGGGCCTACTGAACAACGACCAAGTCAAGCACGGGAGAGACCCCTTTTTCCCTTGTATATGGTGTAGAAGCTTTGATACCGGTGGAAGTGCGGGAACCAACCTTAAGTTATTTCGAGGCGAACAAAGGATCAAACAACGAAGCAATGCTATTCAACTTGGAGTTGCTCGAGGAAAGCAGGGATTTGGCGCATGTCAGAATGGCGGCTCAAAAGCAAAGAATGGAGCGATATTATAATCGAATAGCCAACCTCCGATATTCCAAAGTAGGAGACTTGGTCTTGAGGAAGGTAACTCAAAACACCCGGGAACTCATCGAGGGCAAGTTAGGCCCAACATGGGAAGGCCTTTACCCTCAGCTATCACTGGGAAAGGATCATACGAGTTGGAGAACCAAAATGGAGATAAGTTGCCCAACAACTAGAACGTGGCTCACCTCAAAAGATATTACTGCTGAAGAACAACAGTCAAACGGAAAGTATGTGCTGTACTCTTTATCCTTCGTTCAGTTTTTGTCCCAATTGGGTTTTTCTGGTAAGGTTTTTAGCGAGGCTGCAACGGAAAGCATACTACGAAGACAAAAGTGATAAAACCTTTGATGAAAAAGCGAACAAACAAGTTCCAACTCGGGGACGATTAGATAATCTTTGCTTCGATAGCAAATTCCCACCAGGAAGTTAAGTTTACTACCAAACAGGGTTTACCCAATCGTTCCCAGGCACAAACAACTAGAGGACTGTTAGGTATTCTTTTGGTCAATTGCATGAGTTACTAATGGGAAACAAGATATGTTGCCGAGTGAAGGATTAGCTAGCAATTCCTTGGTGGGATCTTCGAAGACACAAGACTTCCAGTATTCCAATTCGCATTCTTCGCATTTGAACACTTGGGGGGGGGGGGGTTTAATATGAGGATACATAAACATAGAATGCCATGTCAACCAGGGAACGAAAATCCGAAACAAAATAATCATCGACACCGGGGACTGAGCAGCCAGCCCTGTAGAAACAAGTTGTACAAGATAGCCACAAGTCATGGAAATTTCTTTATAGCCACAAGTCATGGCAATTTCTTTTCTGCATAGAATAATGCTTATGTACTTTTGAAAATAGAAGGAATTAAATGAAATGAAATCCTTTTGTTTTTATCTTGTTTCTTGTCCGAACGATGATTAATTTTACCATTTGAAAGTTAAACAAGTACCTAAATGTTTGTGCCGTACTATACAGGAGACGTCCTCTTCAAGAGCACCATAAATATAAGAGGGCACTCTCTTATAAAAACCCTCATGTTAAAAGGTTGGTTCCAGAAGAATCAATGCCCCGGAGTCCATAATGCCATCGGGGAAAAAATACACCTGAAGCATCATACGAAAAAGACGCAAAAAGCAAACTTGCACAATACTTATTGAAACCCTCATGTAAAAGGGATAATTCTCGAAACCAAAATGCTTCAAAGAAAAAGTATCCAAGATTACTCATGATAAAGCGTTAACAGAACAACATGCACATAATACTTAAGCAAGTACGAAAGTTATAGACTTGCATGAATATTCAAAACAAAAATAAGACTCAAACGATACTCGAGTAAAAATATGTTTTTATTTACAAGGGCACGTCAGAGTGAACAAGGTACAAAATAGACAAAGAAAGAAAAACCTAAGCTGCATCATCTCTGAAATTAGGAGGAAGAGAAGTATCCGCATCTCCGGGAGTTGGTTCCACCGATGGCTCAACATTTTCCCCAGCCTGGTCTTCGGCATCATCACTTTTCGATCCCTCCTCAGTTTACGAAAACTCAGAACCGGAATCAGAAGAACCTGGAGCGTCAGACTGCGCCGGGAATCCATTTGTTGCAGCCAACTCAAGCTCTCGGGCTTTAGCAATTTCGGCATCAATGTCAATGTTACTAGTCTTGGCCTCTTCTAAGGTTTTTCTCCTCATCCTATAAATGAAATAATATTTTTCAACAATGAGGGAAGCCGCTCGGCGCTTGAGTTCTTCTTTGAGTTGAGTAATTTCGGCAGAAAGCTTTTCTCGCGCGGACTTAGCAGATTTGAGACCGATATCGAGATCACGGACATTTGAACTATAGAGCCTATTATGCTCGATAGTTTTCCTGTACTTCTCCTCCAACTGGACATGTTTCACTACCACATCAGCAAACTCTTCACTTTTGGAGTTTAAGGTTGCCTCTAAGTTAATCACTCTTTCAGCGGAGGCAGCCTCACGATCTTTTGCAGCAAGAACGGCGTTTTGGACTTCTGCCCATTTAGCCTTAGCTTCATCAAATCTAACCCTCAGCGGCCCAGTTTCTTGGCTAAGGGTCACCACTTCTTGCTTGCTCTGCTGCAAATGGGCTTCCAAAAAAATGGGCTTGGTAGCCTTGGTTTCCAGTTCTGAGAGGCGGAGAACAGTCTGGTCCTGTTCCGCCAAAAGCTGATCCCCTTCAAAAGTAAGTTCTTCCTTCTCATGAATTAGCCTTTGGGGTCCCTCAAAAGTAAGAAAGTTGGCCTACAAAGCAAGAAGAGGTAAAACTTAGTGTACATTTGTTCAAAAGTAGGAGAAATAATAGAAGAAGAAAGGAACGTACCGCTGCAGCGTTATGCATAGCATTGTTCAACAAACACTCTCCCGAGAGTGTCTGAATCTTCTCCTAGTCTTTTTCTGAAGCCAAAGGTTTCAGATAGTTAGCATGCTCCACCGGCCTCGAAAGCAAGTTGCACCCGGTAGAGACCGAAAGGGTAAAACTCCTCCTCCTTTGTGGATCTTCAGAAGGGGCATCATAATTTTGCCCCAAATTCCCATGAACTGGGGACTGGGGTGGAGGGATACCTTCTCCATGGTCAGGTGCGGCCGATGGAGATGATGTAGCAACTACTGTTTGAAGAGTGGGCGAAGATGCAAAATGATGTGGCAGTTGCTGGTGATGGCGAAGGTGGAGATGAAGCTGATGGAGTTGAAGAGTGTGAAGCAGCTGCATCAAATGCAGTGCTAGTTGTTTGATGCTCGCCAACCAAAGATGGCAACCTGGTACTCAGCCTCGCAGTATCAGTTACAATAATTGAGGCCCGAGAACGGGAATTAGCACTATCTACTAAATCAAATTCTCCTCAAAGTGCTAATACGTCTTCTTCAGCTATTGCAATTGTCTCAACAGGTCGAGCATCCTGTTGAGATGATGAGGATCGTATCCTTCCATGTAAAGAAGCTCCCTCATCACTAGCTTCTTTATCATCGTCGATCATCACAGTGTCTATGATTGGCCCGGAAAGAGGACCAGTCACTATCGCCACCGGTGATTCGGGGGCATCAACCTTTGCCCTTTGCTTGTTGTCTGGCCGGGGACTCCGTAAGGAAACGCTTGCGCCCGAAGAAGGCTCCGAAACACCTGTTTGAGTAAGTGCCTCTTGAAGCAGCCTCGCCGCAATACCAGGATAAGCCAAAACATCCTCCTCGGGGACATCAACTGAGCCCGCAGGTAGACCTAATTTCGTGAGCAAGTTAGAAGGGTTTAACCAAGTTCTTCATATGCAAAAAGTGAAAACAAGGTAAATTAAAGTTACCATGATTTTTTGCCTTCCACCCGTACTTAATGGACAGCTCTTTCCACAAACGAGTTTCAGGCGTTGTGACGTCCAAGATATTCTGAACCCACCGGTCCAAGCCTTCTGTCACCAGTGGGATCTGTCGAGTCACTGTAACAAAGGAAGGTTGAAGGATCAATACAAGCATGAAAGAATATGTAGTAAGAAAAGATGTATTAAAGAGAACTTACGAGAGCAGTTCCAAGCAACCCACAAGGATGATGCTGTTGTTGGAATAATGTCACTGATGGCAACTGCAACGAACCGTTCCATCCATCCACGGTAGTTGTCGTCGTTCATGCTAGACAGCAAAGCACGATGGCCACGCTTGCAAAGGTTTATCATTCCCCCCCCGAAAGATTTTGGGGAATAGAGATTCATCATATGAGCTAGGGTTAGCTCTTCTCCAGTTTCTAGGCACAGACGTCGAATGCAGGCAAGTGTCCTCCACACTGAAGGACTTACCTATGCCAAACATACTTGGTAGCGAAGGCAAAACTCCGCAATCATGGAATCAAGCTCTCCACTCAAAGAAAATGCACCCAAAGTAAAGGGATACATGAAAAAATATGTAAACCCTTCCTTGGGAAGGGTCACTCTCTCTGATAGGTCAGGAGCAATGATGTCCAACTCATGATAGCACAGTCCTCCTTCACAGCAGGAATACTGGAAGGGCGAATAGAAGAAGGGTACCTACTAACAGCCCATGTGCGAGGTTTAGTAGTAGGAAGATTCTCTTCAAAATCTTCGAAGTACTAAGCCTTCTTGGGATGATGGAACCCACCGTTGGAGGAACGGAATCCTCGGTTTTGTTCTTGTCCTTTGAAAAACTAGCACGTTTTGAAGAGGAAGCCGTTAGAATAGAAGGAAGGAAAATTTCTGGTTCGAAGAAGATTAGAGAAAAGTTGGGAAATAAAGATGCAAATTAGAAGTTTGAGAGATTATGAAGTACATAAGATAAGGATGATGCGTATAACTAAAATTTTGGCGGCTAAATTCATGGCCATGATTACCTCGATAATCGGCAAAAGGCGTGCTAAATCATGGGAAGATGCGTGTTTGGGGCATTAAATGCGGAGAGACAGGCATCTAATCAACTGTTAGTGACCTTCAAAAGGAATTATAGTAATTCCCGCCAAAAGAATGTTTCTACCAACTTCCCGGTAACACAAAGTTATATCACTAGAAAGCAGGGGGACTATCTGTATAGGAAAAAATACGACATGACACGAGCCGCTTAAAGGAAGGACACGTGGAACACAAGATGGAGATGGCCACCGAACATAGCTTTTCCGCTTGTCACCGGAAGGAATAATGATCACTAAAGGACTATGAAATGCTTTGCGCCCGGTAACATTTAATATGAAATATTTTCTAGCATTAAGGATGATGGCCCGTTACAAGGAATTTGGCATTTATGTCTAACGTTACATCTTCATCAATAGCCCTCATAATTGATATTAAAGAAGAGCATGATCCTAGGACCTCCTTTCCTAGACATGAATATAAATAGAGAGCTCAGTTATCATTGTAAGGGAGGGATTTTTCTAGCTAACTTACGCTACATTCTATACAGCATTTTAATATAACTTTCTTCTCTCGGTTTTGATCTTATCATTGTTGTGCCCGGAAACCTTGTTTCCGGACTCATTGGCTCTGCTGTTTCATCTACATTCTAAGGCTAAGTATTTCGTATTTCATAAGTTATTTCATTACTTTTTGGATCAAATTAATTCACTTGTCTAGAAACCATGAACAAATTCAACTGTACCATTTTTCGGATAAACAATATCATCTTCTCCTTTTTTCTTGATCTTATTTCCTATCATGTTTTTATTGGGTTCTCTTTATACTTCTCAATTTCATAGCTGGTTTCAATTGCCGTCATGAAGAAAAGGGAAGGGTTTACCGGTTTGTTATATATAAATAAAGTGTGGGAGCGTTATTCGGAGTAGATAATGATAAAGAAGAATATCATAGAAGTAGTTTCATTTGCTTTAGGCTTCTTTTCGAGAATTTGAATTTCAACAAAAAAGAAATAGTCATTGATGTTGGGCTATAATTCTAAAAATTTTAGTGCATTAGTTACCTTACATTATGGTATTTTAATAACAAATCGTGCGACGTTTGAGTTTACTTGAGTTATTCTTATGTGTAGGATTATTGGCATGCATAGAGGAATGCAGGTTGCACAAAAGGATGTTGAAAAACAAGAAAAGAGCACGAAAGGAAAAATTGGCGCAAGGCAAGAGGGATCTCTCCCCAGACCTCGCCTCACCTGGCTCCAGGCGAGCTCCACAATGCGCCTAGCCAGGGTTCAGAGCCTCACCCCAGACCTAGCCTCGCAAGGGAAAACGCCTGATCCCCTATCCGAGAAGAAATTATTTCCTTTTGAGATTTGAACTTGGAGCTTGATCCTAGTTTATAAATACTCTCTAAACGCATCTAATAAAGGGGTGGACATACTTTAAAGGCAAAGACGGGCTTGAATACACAAATGGAGTACGAAATCATCGATTCTTCTATCCTTCATCTCATATTTGTAGCTTTTATGATTTTAAATAATATTTTTACTTGCTTTTATGATCATGAATGGCTAAAACCCCCATGTTCATGGGTTATGGATCGTTCTTGAGTATTGTTGTTTGACGGTTGACGATATTACTTGATTTAATCATATTGATTTATTTTTTAATCTTGTTCTCAATTATTTTACTGCGTAGCTAATAGTAGATTACTATCTACAAATTTATAGTTGAACTCGAAAGTGAGAACTATAGATTGCATATAAGATTGAATAGAGTAAGTTCCTTGAATTCGGGCATCGAAGAACAGATTGACGATTAGGAAAGACATATTCTAGTTGCACTACTGAAAATAGTAGTTGAAATTTTCTGACTGTTTCGGTTGGAAAACTTAAAAAAATAATGTTAAATTTTTCTTATAATATTTCGACCATATTCCAACATTATTAGTAGCATAGTTTTGGCGCAAAAATCTAGGAATTACGTTTGCGACTGGTTCAGTTGGTCCTTCAAAGTCAAATTTATTATATTTGACTACTTTTGTCTTTTCTACTAAAATAGTAAAAAAAAAATTAGTACTTTTTAAAATTTTTTTGACTATTTATTTGAAAATAATTTAAAAATTTTCTACTAGTATATTACTGATCAAATTAGTCGAAAAAAGTTAAAATTTAAATTATTACTATTTTACCAATCGAATCGATCAAAAGTATCTTTTAGAACGCTGCCCCCACCCCTTTTTTTTTCTTTCTCTTTCTCTTCTCTTTCTCTGTTCTCTACTGTTCATCGCTGGCCTACGTCGCTCTCCATCAATCAAGTTTCTGGCGAAACCTCTCTCTCTCTATCTCACTCCCCCCCCTCCCCTCATCCTTTCTCGACCAGATTTGGTAACTTTTTACGAATTCTTGTTTTTGTTTTTCAGGCTACAGAATTTGACGTGTATATTCTCCGGCGAGGTAAGTTCTTCCTTCATCCTTTCTCTGGCCTTGAATGTTAATATTTTTATTCTTTTTTTATTGCAATTAAAGTTAGTATTTTTTTGTTTGAATATGGATAAGATTAGAATTTAAATTAGGATTTAAATAAAAGAATAAGTTATTCTTTAACCTCGAATAACTGTGGTTTAGGCCTTGAGTAACATGAAATTAAGCTTCTTTTGAAGAAAAAAAATAGAAGTAAATGAATTTTGAGATATATTTTGTCTTCAATAGGAGTAATCTTGAATTTGTGTTGTTATTTATGTTATGGAATTAGGAATAAAAATATTCAGTCTTGACTTTATTTTCACATTGTTACATGTTGGGAAAAGTTTTTTGAATTTTGTGTCTTTTGCTTTGATTTTCTATTGAAGTTGGGACTGAGAATGAAGTGAAGATTTTGTCACGATCCAAAATCTCACATAGTCGTGATCGCACCTAACTCAAATATGCTAGGTTATTCAAACAATAAATAACATTACTCGAATAAAGATCATATAAGAACAATAAATAAGATGGCGAAAAATTCATACAACTATCCCAAGGATTGGTAATACAAGTCATGAGCCACTATGATTGAGATTTACAAAGCTGGTACGAAGATCAAATACAACATATATTTGAAATTTATATAAATAGAATTTTAAGTCCTAAACCACCCTGAACAAGGGGTAGCTTGAATCCGAAACGCTGGTACATCCCTAATGCTAGCCTTGTCATCCACAGCCGCTCAACTTCAAAATCTACATGCAAGATGTAGAAGTGTAGTATGAGCACAACCAAACGCATGTACTCAATAAGTATCTTGACTAACCTCAGTAAAGTAGTGGCGAGATTTTTAACTTACAAGGTACTCACTTAATATTTACCTGTACAGATAATAAGTAAGAAAACAAGGCAAGAGATACAATGAATAACAGTAAGAGCATCAACTGGAGAACTAATGAGCAAGTAAACAGACATGAAAAACAAAGATATAACCTTATGAACCATTTCTATGATGGAAACAATAATCATGAAATACCACAAGGACCATAACCAAATATTAGTAAGAAATACCATGTGCAACCCGATCCTAATATCAATATATACAATTGTGGCGTGCAACTTGATCCCAATATCAATATGAATACTGTTGTAACGTACAACCGGATCCAATATCAATATAAATACCGTTGCAACGTGCAATCCGATCCCAATATCAATATAAATATCGTTGCAGCGTGCAACCCGATCCCAATATCACTACAAATATTATTGCGGCGTACAACCGATCGGAATATCAATATAAATAGCGTTGCAGCATGAAACCCGATCCAATATCAATATAAATACCGTTATAGCTGAACTTGATCCCAATATATCAGTTCATATGAAACCATCCAACAAAAACTAGCATGGGATCACAACATAGCATAAAGAGCACGAACTCGTGGAATTCAACTAGGAAATACAAACTCAAACAAAGTAAGATGGGCGACCTAATATCCAACAACTAGTCTCCATATATATTGACAAGACTTTCACAAATCATAAAACACACCACCAATCTAATAGTCGCCCAATCCTACTAAGCTTAGGAGAGTAAGACATGAAACGAGTAAGGCGTATGACAAGTAAAATTAGGTATCAAGTAGAGGCACTTAATAAGTGAAATGATGTAACAAGTAGGGGTATGTAGCAAGTAAAGACATATAGTAAGTGAAGGCATGTAGTAGGTGAAGGCTGTAGCAAGTAAAGACAGAGAAACTGAAGGAATGTAGTGAGTGAAGGCATGTAGCAAGGGAATGCATGTAGTAAGTGAAGGCGTGTAACATGTAAAGATATTTAATAAGTCAAGCACGTAACAAATAAGGGCATGTAACATGTAAAGGCTGGTAACAAGTAAATGCATGAATTAGATGAGAACATGTAATGATACTAAATCAACTAAAAATGTAGATGTAACGGTAACAAACAAGGTAGGATCATAGATATGATAGTAACAGACCAGATAGGTTATATAGAGGTAAACTACATAAGGAACATAGGCAAGAAAGTAACATACAAGATAGAAAACATAAACCGGAACCAATGTAGAGTGCATGTATGTGGCTAACGAATGAGTAACCATAACAAAAATTCAACTCCCATTCTTTTCGGAAAAAAACACCAACGGCCAATCTCATTTCAAACTGCACGAAAATACACATCGTGCCAACATCATATCAACCGCATGAAAATGCCCATGGTGCCAAACATTGCTCTAAGGCCCCAATCATAATATCTTATTTAGGATAAATAAGCTCAAGTAACATGAAAATAACAGGTATTGATATGTGTTCATGATATAAGAAACTTAGATGTAAACTACATAAGGAGCATAGGCGAGAAAGTAACATACAAGATAGAAAACATAACAGGAACCACTGTAGAGTGCATGCATGTGTCTAAAGAATGAGTAGCCATAACAAAAATCCAACTCCCATTCTTTTCGGAAAGAAAGAACCAACGACCAATCTCATTTCAAACCGCACGGAATTACCCATCGTGCCAACATCATATCAACCGCGTGAAAATAGCCATAGTGCCAAACATTGCCCTAAGGCCCCAATCATAACCTCGGTAGAGTAGTGACAAGGCAGGTCAAGACACCTACTAGGAAATGATAAATAGAATCGAAATATAATAACTAGAAGTAATGGAAAACAGATAAATGAATAATAACAAAACAATTTAATAATGCAAAACTAATGACAGAATTGTAAGCAAGATAACAAGAAGGAAGCAAATAATGAGAACCTCAAATATTCAAATACGGTCAAAAGTTGGTATGACAGGGAAACATAATAGCAACAAGAAAGGTTCAACCAACAACTCTTTTCAATATGAAGTGCACAACAAGAATCACAACCGAGGTACTGCCTGGCTACAAGCAGTTCCCCTACTAGCTACCTTTGTTTTAGCCCACCTTATCACACCGTGTGGCTTCAAGTAGTTCCCCTACTAGCAACACACGTATCAAAACCACCTTATCACACCGCATGCATATCAATCGCTAGTCTTATATCACTACAGGCATATCAATATCACAACATAGTCACAACTCGTACCAAAAGTGCCCATATGCCACAACTTGCCAAAAGAATCAACAATAACAAAGTTTCCTCAACAAATAGCCCTTGGCTCAACCACAATGTGCACAAGAATCTCAACAATAACAAAATGAACATGAATTGCTCACCAGAAGGATATCTCAAC
Source organism: Nicotiana obtusifolia (assembly GCA_002018475.1). NCBI lineage: Eukaryota > Viridiplantae > Streptophyta > Magnoliopsida > Solanales > Solanaceae > Nicotiana > Nicotiana obtusifolia. The sequence continues at coordinate 141,888 of MCJB01018373.1, read as the reverse complement.
AATTAACAATCTTCACCTCAATGTGATAATGACATTCTCAACTTCAACATCAATAATTCAACAATAAGATATTTCAGGAAATAACAACTTCAATTATAAGTAATTCAACAATCAAAGGTGTAACAAGGCTATAAGGGAGGCAATAACTCCAATTAAAACATATAAGAGCAAAACAACAAGTAAGAGGTAGAACAAGTATTAACAATGTCAAATAATGCATGTAAGGGTAGATTAAAACATGTAAGAAGTTATTAACAATGAGGGATATAACATAATATGGCAATTCAATTAAAGCCATGGAAAGAGTCTAAATAACCTAAACGGGTCGAATAACACATATAACCCGTGCACCCACTTATCACCTTGTATACACGGCTTTCACATAACAAAAATAGCACAATCAATCCCAAATCCTAAAAGGGTAGCTTTCCCCACACAAAGTTAGGCATGATACTTACCTCAACTAGGCCAACTCAACCCTCGGAATTAGCTTTTCCCCTAAACTTCTCATCCACGGGGCTCAAATCTAACCAAAATTGACTTAATATCGCCAAACAATGCAAGGAAAAATAATTACAATAGATAAAGCAATGATCTTTACACTTTTTCCAAAAAGTCAACAAAAGTCAATCCCAGGCCTGCCAGGTCAAAACCTGGGTCCAAGGGTAGATTCAGACTACCTATAACCCCACAAGTCCATATATGTGATTAGTTTCAAAATCCGAGTCCAAATTGACTCTCAAAACTCAAATTCTCATTTTCAAAAACTTGACAAAATTTCTCTATTTATCCTTTTTGATTCACATAAATTTGATGTTAAATCTAAGATATAATCATGAAATATAGTTGGAAATTGATTAGAATCACTTACCCAATATTTGTAGATGAAAATATCGTCTCCCAATCGCCTACTACCGAGTCTAGGGTTCTAAAATGAGAGAAGATGTTAAAAAATCCCGACTCCCAACCCTTTCGACCACTTGCAGTTGTCGTAATTGCAAAGAAAATCCTCACATGCAGCAACTGAAAGCCTAAAAGGAAGTCCCAAATGTGACATAGTCTTTGCATTTGCGAAGCGTATCCTCATCGCAAATGCGAACTACCCAATTTCCTGACACTATTCGCAATTGAAACCAAGGTATTGTAATTGCGACACCTGAGGCCCCCTCCTAGGATCGCAATTGCGATGCTGGTGTTCGCAATTGTGACACCTGAGGCACACCAGCAGTCCCTACTTTAGTCGAAACCATTTCGCGACATGTCCGAAACTCATCCGAGCCATTGGGGCTCCAAACCAAACATTCCCACAAGTCTAAAAATATCTTACGAACTTGCTCGCGCGATCAAAACACAAAAATAACATCTAGAACTACGAATCAGACACCAAAATGCATGAACATCAAAGTAAAGTTCAAGAACTTCTAGAATTGCAACCAAGCGTCCGAATCCTATCAAATCAACTCCAAATGATACAAAGTTTGCAGACAAGTTCTAAATAGCATAACAAACCTATTCTAAGTCTCAAAATCCAATTCTAAACCCGATAGCTAAAATTCATCCTACGATCAAACTTCTAAACTTCAAATTGCCTTTTTTGGCACAACAACATAAATCAACCTACATTTCCGAATTAGATTTTAGGCATACGGCCAAGTCCAAAATCACGAAAGAAGCTATCCGAGCCATCAAAACATCGTTCCAGGGTCATTTTCACAAAGTCAAATTTGGTCAGTATTTCTAACTTAAGCTTCTAAGTCAAGAACCAAAGGGTCAAAATCAACTTGAAATCTTCCCGGATCAAAACGACCTCAAAAGTGAAGCATCAAAAGTGGAAACGGGGCGCAATGGCACTAAATGACCGGTCGGGTTGTTACATTCTCCCCCACTTAAAATAAATGTTCGTCCTCGAATGTGCATAAAGACATACCTGAAGTGATGAAAAGGTGAGGATAATGACTACGCATGTCGTGCTCAGTCTCCCAAGTCACCTCCTAGACCAGATGACCCCTCCATTGAACCTTCACTGAAGGAATGTTGTTTGATCTCAACTTCTGGACCTGTCTGTCCAAGATAGCCACTGGCTCCTCAATATAAGTCAAATCATTGTCCAATTGGACTGAGCCGAAGTCTAAAATATGAGACGGATTACCATAGTACTTCCGAAGCATGGAAACGTGGAACACCGGATGAACTGCAGATAATCTAGGTGGCAATGCAAGCTTGTACACCACCTCACCAACTCTCAAGGATCTCAAAAGGTCTGATATACCTAGGGCTCAACTTGCCCTTCTTCCTGAACCTCATCACACCCTTCATGGGTGAAATAAATGCTACATCACAAACCTTCCGATCAGCGTAACTCTTATGTGTAGACTGGTTGTACGAAGCCGATCCTGAATCAACTTGACTTTCTCCAAGGCATCTCGAACCAAATCTGTGCCCAACAACATAGCCTTACCCAACTCAAACCAACCAACTAGAGAACGACATCGTCTCCCATACAGGACCTCATAAGGAGCCATCTGAATATTAGATTGATAGCTATTGTTGTAGGAAAACTCTGCAAGCGGCAAGAACTGATCCCAAGAACCCCCAAAAATCCATAACACAAGCATGAAGAAAACCTCCAATATCTGAATGATGCGCTCAAACTGCCTGTCCGTCTGGGTTGAAATGCTATACACAACTCAGCCCGTGTCCCTAACTCACGTTGCAGAGCTCTCCAGAAATGTGATGTGAAATGCGTACCTCTATCGGAGATAAAGGATACTGGCATATCATGAAGTCGAACAATATCGCGGATATAGATTTGAGCTAGCTGCTCTGAAGAATAGGTGGTCACCAGCGGAATGAAATAAGCCAACTTGGTCAACTTATCCATAATCACCCATACCGCATAAAATTTCTTCTGAGTCTGTGGGAGCCCAACAACAAAGTCCAAAGGTAACACGCTCCCATTTCGACTCGGGAATCTCAAGTCTTCAGAGCAAATTGCCCGGCCTCTGATGCTCATACTTCACTTGCCAACAATTTAGGCTCCAAGCCACATACTTTACTATGTCTTTTTTCATTCTCCTCCACCAATACTGCTGTCTCAAATCCTGATACATCTTAGTAGCACCCGGATGAATGGAGTACCGCGAGCCATAGGCCTCCTCAAGCATCCTCTCACTCAACCCATCCACATTGGGCACACGTATTCGGCCCTACATATCGTCATCTCCAATAGAAATCTCCTTGGAATCGCCGTGTTGTACCGTGTCCTTAAGGACAAGCAAATGGAGGTCGTCATACGGGCGCTCTTTGATGCGATCATATAAAGAAGATCGAGAAACCATGCAAGCAAGAACCCACTTGGGCTCCGAAACATCCAATCTCACAAGCTGATTAGCCAAGGCCTGAACATCCATGACTACTGGGCTCTCTGCTGCCGGTAGATATGCAAAACTGCCCAAACTCTCCGCCTCTCGGGGTGATATAGAATAGTGATATCATAGTCCTTAAGCAATTGTAACCATCTCTGCTGCTGTAAAGCAAGTTCCTTCTTCTTGAAGAGATGTTGGAGACTCTGATGGTCGATATAAACCTCACATGGGACATCGTACAAATAGTACTGCCAGATATTCAATGCAAGAACAATAGCTAGTAATTCGAAGTGGTGGACCGAATACTTCTTCTCATGGACCTTCAACTACCGAGATGCATAGTAAATCACCTTACTGTGTTGCATTAACACCGCTCCAAGCCCAGCAGGTGACGTATCAGAATACACACTGTAAGACCTCAAACCCGTAGGCAACACCAACACTGACCTTTTGAAATATAGTTAAAGCTATCTTGACTTTTTGAAAGCTCGCCTCACACTCTTTGGGCTATATGAAGGAGCACCCTTCTGGGTCAATCTGGTCATAGGTGCAACATTGGATGAGAAACCCTCTACAAAACAGCGATAATATCCGGGCAAACCAAGAAAACTCTGAATCTCAGTAGCTGAAGACGGTTTAGGCCAACTCTGAACTTCTTCAATCTTCTTCGGATCTACCTTGATCCACTAACTCTACACCACATGACCCAAAAATGCCACCGAATCAAGCCAGAATTCACACTTTGAGAATTTTGCATACAACTTCTTCTCTCTCAAGGTTCTGACCACGATCCTTAGATGTTGCTCATGATCTTCCTGACTGCGGGAGTACACCAAGATGTCATTAATAAACACAATGATGAATGAATCAAGACATGATTGGAATGCACTGTTCATCAGGTAATGTTGCTGGGCATTGGTCACCCGAATGACATCACAAGGAACTCATAGTGACCATACCGAGTCCTAAAGGCAACCTTCGGGATATTCGGATCCCGAATCTTCAACTGATCATACCCTGACTGCAAATCATTCTTTGAGAATACTCTGGCACCCTGTAGCTGATCAAATAAGTCATCAATGCGCGGTAATGGGTACCTTTTTCTTCATTGTACCCTTGTTCAACTGCTAATAATTAATAGACATGTGCATAGAACCATCCTTCTTCTTCACAAACAGAACTAGAGCACCCCAAGGCGACACACTAGGCCGGATGAAACCCTTATCAAGAAAGCTTGCAACAGTCCTTCAACTCCTTCAATTCTACTGGTGCCATGCGATAGGATGGGATAGAAATGGAATGAGTGCCCAGCAATAAGTCAATACAAAAATGGATATCCCTATCGGGCGGAATGCCGAAAGATCGTATGGAAATATATCAGAGAAGTCTCTCACTACCGGAACTGACTCAACGGTAGGAGTATCAGCATTGGCATCTCTCACAAAGTCTAGGTATGCATCACACCCCTTATCAACCATCTGTTCAGATTTTAGAAAGGACATAACCCTGCTGAGAACATAATCCAATGTACCCCTCCACTCTAAGCGCGGCAGACCAGCATAGCTAATGTTACAGTCTTGGCGTGACAATCTAAAATAGCGTGATAGGGCAACAACCATTCCATGCACAAGCATTGAAGTCTACCATATTGAGTAGCAATAGATCAACTCTAGTCTCAAAACCACCAACAGCAACTAAACACGACCGGTACACATAGTCCATAATAACAAAATTCTCTCACAGGCATGGACACAGAAATAGGAGAACTCAAAGAATCATGAGATATATCCAAATACAGAGCAAAGTAAGATGACACATATGAATAAGTGGATCCCGGATCAAATAAGACCGATGCATCCCTATGACAAACTAAAACCATACCTGTGATGACTGCGTCTGATGCGACTGCCTCCGTCCTACCCGAAAAAGCATAGAATCTGGCCTGGCCTCCCCCTTTAGGTTGACCTCTACCCGCCTGACCCCCCACCCCTAGCTGGTTGTGCGGGTGGAGAGGTAACTGGAGCAGCAACGATGGCCTGTGAAGTCTCCCGAGTCTGGGGTAGTCCCTCACCATACCACATCGAAGCAAGCTCTCGGTGGGCATGGCTGCTGACACCGTCTCGGACCTGGTTGGTTGGACTGACCGTTGAAGGCACCTCGTACAGGAGGTGCACTAGAAAGTGGTTGAGCAAAGTGGGCGACCTGGGACCCTAAAATTGCCGGAGGACCACTAGAAGCTGGAAGTGCTGAATGAACTAGATGGCTCACATAGCCTCTGCCATGACGGGCTGCAACTGGGGCGCGGGCACCACTAGAAGCTGGAAGTGCTGAATGATACTTCTTGAACCTCTCAAGTCTAATGTCCTCCTCCTCAGATGCCACTTCCCTAACCTCGGGCTGAACCGGAATAATAGGCTACGCTGGCATAACCTTTGGCACCTTATCGATATGCACCCACTGCTCTGGAGTATGGGCAGTGGGAGTCTAAGCTCCTCCCCCAGCTTGAGATATGGCTGGTGTAAGTGAAATGAACCCCGCATGAGCTAGAGTACTCAACATGCTCACGAATTGTGCTAGGGTTTCCTGAAGTGCAAGGCTGGCAACAGGCGCGGGTTCCTGTCCCCCGACTGGAGCTATTGGTGTCTCCTCTATCAGAGCTCGGGCAGGTGCTCCTGTGGCACAAGGTGCCCCTCCTCGGCCTCTGGCCCGTCTTCTTGCGGCTCTAGTTGCGGCGCAGGTGTCTAATCATCGGATCCGGCAATGCATTTCCTCATCGTCCGTGAGAGAATAGAAAGTCAAAGATTTTGATTTTGAAGTCAACCAGTTCGCACGATAAGGAATCAAAGAAGTGGAAGTTTCCTAATAGTTCTGTAGCCTCTCGAAGATAAGTACAAACATCTCCGTACCGACTTGCAAGACTCTACTAAACCTTCTTATGGTAACACCTATTAACCTAGAGCTCTCATACCAACCTGTCACGACCCCAATTTCTCACCTTAGGATGTCGTGATGACCCCTCGTCTCTAAGGCTAAGTAAGAAAAATATTTAATAATAACATAATAGGAAGAACTAAGTGAGATACTAAAAAAATAGAATAACTCATACAAATCTTCCAAAATAGGACCTTAATAACATATTCCCAAAACTAGTGGAACTGAGTCACAAGCTCTACAGAATAATCTAGAATGTCTACTACAACACTCTCTGAATAAGAAAACAACAAAATGAAATGATAATGGAAGGTGACTCCGATACCAGTGGACGCCGAGCAGGTATACCTTATGTTGAATGATAGAGGCTTCCCAGGAAGATATTCTCCATATTAAGATCTAATCCTCTAAGATTTTAGAGATAATTGTTGTAATATAGAATATCAAAGTCTGATTATTTTTTATTTTATTCCGTATAATCCCAGATTTTATGGGATTTAGATGATTCTGTTTCTAACCTCTTCTTGTATATAAAGCCATGTATATGACATTCAAAGATATGAATGAAATTATTCAAGTTTCTTACTCTTTCCATATGGTATCAGAGCATTAGGTTTATTCCTGACAGATGTTTTTCGTTCATCCATCTTTTCATGATATTTGTCCTTTTTATCCGCCCAAGGGCTGAAACCATTTGAAAACCATATCCGAAAAGAGTACTATTGAAAATACTTCAGTCTCTGAAAATGTTTTTGCCACTGCAGAGCATAGCTCTATAGTTTCAATTGGAGATTTACAAATATTCAAGACTCTTATAGGTTGAATGGGAAAAATTATCTAAAAATGGTCTCAGCTTGTTCGTACCTTTCTAAAAGGTAAACGGAAATTAGGACATCTCCTCAGTACGGGAACATCCAAAGAAGACCCCAAGTTTGATTCATGGGATGAACATGATTCAATGGTGATGTCATGGTTATGAACTCCATGCTTCCAGAAATTAATGATACCGTTATGTTTTTGAATACCGCTAAGAAATTTGGGATGCAGTGAAGGAGACATACTCTAAAGTTCAAGGTGCTGCCAGGATCTATGAAATAAATTAAAAATTATCTGCAACAAGACAACGAGCTCAATCTGTCACTGAATATTCTAACCTTTTACAGGTGTTATGGTAGGAGATGGATCAATATCAATTCATTCAAATGCGTTGCACAGACGATTCTATAATTTTGCAAAGATTTATTGAAATAGAAAGGATCTATGATTTTCTTGTAGGGATAAATAAAGAGTTTGATGCTGTACGAGTGCAAATTTTAGGGAAAGAAGATCTGCCATCATTGAATGAGGCAATGGCCATTATACAGACAGAGGAAGGACGGAGGAGTGTTATTCTTGAAACTCCAATAAATGAAGGATCAACTCTTATGAAAAAAGGGACAAATTAAAAAGAGTCTGGAGTTTCACAAAAGGAGAGCACTGTCAAGCCTGCAAGTTCATTCAAACCACTTGTCTACAGGGACAATCTTTACTACACTTACTGCAAAAAGCACCGGTACACGAGAGAGAGAGGTTGGAAACTCAATGGTAAACCTCCAACCAAAAATACTTTTGATGGAAAGTAGGCACACATTGGTAGCAGACCTTAGATTGATTAAAAAAGTCCATTAGCCCCAGAATTCAACAAAGTAGATATTGAGAAACTGAAGAAATTACTGGAATCTCTTGAGATATCATCTTTTGCAGGTAGCTGTTCTATGGCTTTTGTAGGTATTTCTTCCACTTTTGTTACTAATGTTTAAGACAAAATTTCTCCAATGTGGGTGGTTGATTCCGGAGCAACTGATTATATGACCTGTTCCTCCCATCGTTTTATAAGTGAAACTGCATCGATGGGGCTACCGTCCTCCTAAGCCTGCCACCTCTAATACGTTTCTCCTGACAGCTGAAAGGTAGTAAAAGCAATCTCGCTCGCCTCCATAATTCCCATGGTGTGGAGAATATGGTGGAACTTCTGTAGAAAATCCTGCGCATCATCTGAAGTTAAGCCACTGCAAGTAGGAGGATGGTACTTCTTGAACCTTTCAAGTCTAAGGTCCTCCTCTTCAGATGCCACTGCCATAACCTCGGGCTGAACCGGAATAATAGGCTGCGCTAGTTTTTTTTTACCTCTCGGACCTTATCGACATGGACCCGCTACTCTGGAGTATGGGCTGTGGGAGTCTGAGCTCCTCCCTCATCTTGAGATGTGGCTAGTGCAACTGGAATCAATCCCACCTGAGCTAGAGTATCGAACATGCTCAAGAATTGTGCTAGGGTCTCCTGAAGTGCACCGCTGGCAACATGCGTGGATTCTTGTCCCCCAACTTAAGCTATTGGTGTATCCTCTATCACAGCTCGGACATGTACTCTAGCTGCACAACGTGCCCCTCCTCGGCCTCTATCCCGTCTTCTCGCGGCTCTTGAAGGGGGTACAGGTGTCTGATCGTCGGATCGAGCAATGCGTGTCCTCACCATCCGTGAGAGAATAGAAAGTCTAAGATCTAGATTTTGAAGTCAACCAATTTGCACGATAAGGAATCAAAGAAGTGGAAGTTTCCTAACAATTCTGTAACCTCTCAAAGATAAGTATAAACGTCTCCATACCGACCTGCAAGACTACTAAATCTGCTTATGACTCGTAACACCTATGAACCTATAGCTCTGATACCAACTTGTTATGACCCTAATTACCCACCTTAGGATGTCATGATGATTTGTAAGAAAGAATAAATAAAGGATGTCATGATGACACCTAGTCTCTAAGACTATGTAAGAAAAATATTTAATAAGAACATAAAAGGAAGAACCAAGTGAGTTAGTAGAAAAATAGAATAACTCATATAAACTTCCAAAATAGGACCTCAATAAAATATTCCCAAAACCGGTGGAACTGAGTCATAAGTTGTACAGAATAATCTAGAAACTCTACTACAACATTGTCCGATTAAGAAAACAGCAAAATGCAAAGATAATGGAACGTGACTCCAATACCTGCGGACGCCAAGCAAGTATACCTTGTGTTGAATGATAGAGGATTCCCAAGAAGATATTCTCCATATCAAGATCTATTCCTCTAAGATTTTAGAGATAATTGTTGTAATCTAGAATATCAAATTCTGATTCTTTTATTTTATTTTATTCTGCATAATCCCAGATTTTATGGGATTTAGATGATTCTGTTCTAACCTCTTCTTGTATATAAAGCCATGTATATGACATTCAAAGATATGAATGAATTTATTCAAGTTTCTTACTCTTTCACCATGGTATCAGAGTGTTAGGCTTATTCTTGACTGATCTTTTTTTCATTCATCCATCTTTTCATCATATTTGTCCTCTTTATCCACCCAAGGGTTGAAACCATTTGAAAACCATGTCCGAAAAGAGTACTATTCCAAATACTCCAGTCACTAAAAATGTTTTTGCCTCTGTAGAGCATTGCTCTACAATTTCAACTGGAGATTTACAAAATATTCAAGCGTCTTATCGGTTTAATGGGAAAATTACCTAAAATGGTCTGAACTTGTTCGTACCTTTCTAAAGGGTAAAGGAGTATTAGGACATCTCCTCAATACAGGACTATCCAACGAAGACCCCAAGTTTAATGCATGGGATGAACATGATTCAATGGTGATGTCATGGTTATGGAACTCCATGCTTCCAGAAATTAGCGATACCTTTATGTTTCTGAATACCGCTAAGGAAATTTGGGATTTAGTGAAGGAGACATACTCTAAAGTTCATGATACTGCCAGGATCTATGAAATAAAAATAAAATTATCTGCAACAAAATAGGGAGCTCGATCTGTCACTGAATATTCTAACCTTTTACAGGGGTTATGGCAAGAGATGCATCCCTATCAATGAATTCAAATGCTTTGCACAGACGATGCTGTAAATTTTGAAAAGATTAATTGAAAAAGAAAGAATTTACGATTTTCTTATAGGGATAAATGCAGAGTTTGATGTTGTTTACGAGTGCAAATTTTAGAGAAAAAAGATCTGCCATCATTGAATTAGACAATGGCCATTATATGAACAGAGGAAGGACAGAGGAATGTTATGTTTGAAACTCAAATAAATGAAAGATTGGCTCTTATGACAAAAGGGACAAATGAAAAGGAGTCTGGAGTTTCACAATTGAAGAGCATCATCAAGTCCGCAAGTTCATTCAAACCACTGTCTATAGGGACAATCTTTACTACACTTACTGCAAAAAGTGCCGGCACACGAGAGAGAGATGTTGGAAACTCAATGGTAAACCTCCATCCAAAAATACTTTTGATGGACAACAGGCACACATTGCTAGCAGACCTTAGATTGATGAAAAAAGTCCATTAGCCCCATAATTCATCAAAGTAGATATTAAGAAATTGAAGACATTGCTGGAATCTCTGGAGATATCATCTTCGGCAGGTAGTTGTTTAATGGCTTTTTAAGGTATTTCTTTCACTTTTTGTTGCTAATTTTGGAGGCAAATTTTCTCCAATGTGGGTGGTTGATTCCGGGGCAACTGATCATACGACTTGTTCCTCCCATCTCTTTATTTCATATTCGCCTTGTCCTAGCTATAAGAAAATAACATAGCCGATGGTTTAGTGATCACTGTAGTTGGCCAAGGAGACATACAACTGGGAAAGTCTTTGATACTTAAGAATGTTCTTCATGACCCAAAATTATTTGCAAATCTCATTTCCTTCCACAAAGACACCAATGATTCCAAATGCAAAGTATCCTTTTTCTCTTCATATTGTTCATTTCAGTAACAGGACTCGAAGGAGATGATTGGGCGTGCTAATGAGAAAGGTGGCCTTTATTTTCTAGGTTTTCACAATGGTGGAGATACAATTATGAATTTCTAATTTAGTTCATTCTTGTCTATATCTGTTATATCCAATAAAGAAAGGATTTGGCTCTATCATCGCTTAAGTCATCCTTCTTTTTATGTAATCAGGCTAATGTTTCCATCTTTATTCAAAGATTTGGTTGTTGAGTCTTTTCGTTGTGAAGATCGTGAAATTGCAAAACATTAACGTGTTTCCTTTCCAATAAGCAACAAAAGATATCAGATTTTATTTTCTCTTATTCATAGTGATGTTTGGGACCCTCTTCCATTCCTAATTGTTTTGGTGCTAGATGGTTTGTGTCATTCATTGATAATTGTACAAGAGTAATGTGGATCTATTTTTTAAAGTAAAACTCAGATGCCAGCCATGTTCTTCCTACCTTTTTTAATCAGGTCAAAACCCAATTTGATGTGACAATTAAAAGATTTCGTTATGATAATACCAAGGACTACTTCAATCAAAACCTCTCTGTTTTCTTCCAAAAGGAGGGAATTATTCACGAATCTTCACGCGTTAATACTCCTCAACAAAGTGGGATAGTAGAGAGAAGAAACGGTTTGTTAATTGACATGACTAGATTACTATTGTTTCATAAAAGGGTTCCAAATCAGTATTGGGGGGAAGCTGTCCTAACTACTGCATATCTTACTAACAGAATACCATCAAGAATTCTAAATTTTATGAGCCCACTTGATACTCTTAGGAGTTTCTTCCCGGATTTCAAAAATTTCTGTAAATTGATTCCTAGAATCTTCGAGAATATTTCCTATGTTCCCATTCATTCTCAAAATAGAGGCAAATTAGGTCCACGTGCTCATAAGTGTGTTTTCATTGGATATTCTCCTAGTCAAGAAGGATATAAGTGTTCCCAACCATCAACCAATAGGTTTTTTGTTTCAGCTGATGTCACATTTGATGACAGTGAGTCCTTTATAAAAATTCTTACATTCAGGGAGAGTCATTGGATGAAAAAGGATCTCTACACTTATCACTACTTGATTTGTCTATTCCTAGCCATGTCAAATCCTTATCTGTATCCTTCTTCACTGACCTGAGTCTCTAAATCTTAATGAAGCTATTAAGTCTTCTAATCTTGATATAGATAAAGGAATTCAAGAAAGTAATCCACCATTGCAGGTTTATTCCAGAAGAAAGAGGCTAACTGATCAAACTACTCAACCACTATTATCTCCTCATGTTACTGCTCCTAATACCTGTCTTGAACCTGTTGAACCATCAGAAACACCAAACTAAACTGATCATGAAGTAGAACATAACCAACCAAATGACGTTGACCTTCCCATTGCACTTAGAAAAGGAACCAGAACCTACACACAACACCCTTTATGTCTTTCCTTGACATATCAAAACCTATCACCAAGCCATATAGCTTTTCTTAGTAACCTCCACACAATTCTTGATCCAAAAAATTTGTCTAAAGCATTAGGTAACAAAGAGTGGGAAGAAGCTATGAAGGTGAAAATGGAAGCATTGCAGATGTATAAAACTTGGGAAATGGTGGAATTACCAAAAGGGAAAAAGCCAGTAGGGTGTAGATGGGTGTTTATCGTGAAATACAAGTCAGATGGGTCTATAGAAAGATTTAAAGCACGTTTGGTAGCAAAGGGTTACACACTAATCTATGGAATTGATTATTTGGAGACTTTTTCCCCAGTGGAAAAAATGAACACAGTGAGGATCTTATTGTCATTGGCTGCGATTTTTAATTGGAACCTACAGCAATTTGATGTTAAAAATGCTTTCCTATATGAAGATTTAGATGACGAGATATGTATGGAGGTACTACCTGGTTTTGAAAGTAAAAAGGGAATGGTATGTAGACTGAAGAAGGCACTCTACGGACTAAAGTAATCACCCCATGCATGGTTTGGAAGATTTACAAAGGTTATGATCAAGCTAGGCTATTGGTAGAGTCAATGAGACCACACCTTGTTCATGAGGCACTCAAAAATAAGAAAATGTAACTGCTCTACTGGTCTATGTAAATGATATCATAGTAACTGGTGTATTCAAAGGAGATTACACTTTGAAGAATTGTTTACTCAAGGAATTTGATATCAAGGATCTTGGAAATTAATGTATTTTTTGGGAGTTTAAGTAGCACATTCTAAAAAAGGAATCTTTATTCTCAACAAAAATATGTGCTTGATTTGCTGAAAGAAACAGGAAAATTAGGGTGTAAACCAGTGGCCACACCAATTGAATATAATCATGGGTTGTGCGATGCTCCAGAAGATTCTGTGGTAGATAAAGTCTCGTATCAAAGGCTTTTAGGGAAATTAATCTACTTGTCCCATACAAGGCCAGACATTGCCTCTGCTGTAAGTGTTGTTAGCCAATTTATGCATGACCCTAGAGAAATGCATCTCCAAGCGGCCATTAGGATTCTACAATATCTTAAAGGAAGTCCGAGAAAAGGAATACTATTCAGAAGAGGAGGAGACATGGTTTTAGAGGCTTATACTGATGCGGATTATGCTGGTTCATTAGTTGATCGAAGGTCAACTTCTGGATACTGTACTTTTTAGGAGGAAATCTTATGACTTGGAGAAGTAAAAAATAAAAGTTGTGGCCAGATCAAGTGCAAAATCCGAGTTCAGATCTATGGATGGGAGTTAGTGAGTTGTTATGGTCAAAGACAGTCCTTGATGATTTGAAGATAAGATGGAACGGACCTATGAGACTATATTGTGACAATAATTCAGCAATAAGTATAGCTCATCATCCTGTACAGCATGATCGCACTAAGCATATTGAGTTAGATAGACACTTCATTAAGGAGAAATTAGATAGTGGACTAACCTGTACGCCATTTATAACTACAAAAGATCAGTTGGCCGATGTATTAACAAAAGGACTGCCAAACAATGTGTTTCAAGACCTGATAAGCAAGCTAGGAATGGAAGATATCCATTCACCAGCTTGGGGGAGGGAGGGGGGTGTTGAATGAAAGAGGATTCCCAGGAAGATATTCTCCATATCAAGATATGATCCTCTAAGATTTTAGAGATAATTGTTGTAATCTAGAATATCAAATTCTGATTCATTTTTTATTTTATTCTATATAATCTTAGATTTTATGAGATTTAGATGATTATGTTTCTAACCTTCTCTTGTATATAAAGCCATGTATATGACATTCAAAGATATGAATGAAATTATTCAAGTTTCTTATTCTTTCCACATGGTATCAGAGCGTTAGGCTTATTCCTGACTCATGTTTTTCATTCATCCATCTATTCATCAAATTTGTCCTCTTTATCCACCCAAGGGTTGAAACATTTGAAAACCATGTCCGAAAAGAGTACTATTGCAAATACTACTATCTTTAAAAAAGTTTCTGCCACTGTAGAGCATAGCTCTACAGTGTCAACTGGAGATTTATAAAATATTCAAGCCTCTTATCGGTTGAATGAAAAAAATTATCAAAAATGGTATGAGCTTGTTCGTACCTTTCTAAAAGGTAAAAGGGAAATTAGGACATCTCCTCAGTACAGGACCATCCAAAGAAGACCCCAAGTTTGATGCATGGGATGAACACGATTCAATGGTGATGTCATGGTTATGGAACTTCATGCTTCCAGAAATTAGCGATACCTGTATGTTTCTGAATACCGCTAAGGAAATTTGGGATTTAGTGAAGGAGACATACTCTAAAGTTCATGATACTGCCAGGATCTAAGAAATAAAAACAAAATTATCTGCAACAAAATAGGGAGCTCGATCTGTCACTGAATATTCTAACCTTTTACAGGGGTTATGGCAAGAGATGCATCCCTATCAATGCATTCAAATGCTTTGCACAGATGATGCTGTAAATTTTGAAAAGATTAATTGAAAAAGAAAGGATTTACGATTTTCTTATAGGGATGAATGCAGAGTTTGATGTTGTACGAGTGCAAATTTTAGGGAAAGAAGATCTGCCATCATTGAATTAGACAATGGCCATTATACGGAGAGAGGAAGGACGGAGAAGTGTTATGCTTGAAATTCAAATAAATGAAGGATCGGCTCTTATGAAAAAAGGGATAAATAAAAAGGAGTCTGGAGTTTCACAATAGGAGAGCACTGTCAATCCTGCATGTTCATTCAAACCACTTGCCAACAAGGAGAATCTTTACTGCACTTACTGCAAAAAGTACCGGCACACGAGAGAGAGCTGTTGGAAACTCAATGGTAAACCTCCAACCAAAAAACTTTTGATGGAAAGCAGGCACACATTGCTATCAATCCTCAGATTGATGAAAAAATTCCGTTACTCACAGAATTCTACAATGAAGATATTGAGAAATTGAAGACATTGCTGGAATCTTTGGAGATATCATCTTCGACAAGTAGTTGTTCAATGGCCTTTGCAGGTATTTCTTCCACTTTTGTTGCTAATGCTGGAAACAAATTTTATCCAATGTTGGTGGTTGATTCTGGGGCAACTAATCATATGAATTGTTCTTCCCATCCCTTTATATCATATTCACCTTTCCCTAGCTATAAAAAAATAACTATAGCCGATGGTTTAGTTATTACTGTAGCTGGTCAAGGAGACATTTAACTGGGAAAGTCATTGATACTTAAGAATGTTCTTCCTGACCTAATGTTATTTGCAAATCTCATTTTTTTCCACAAAGTCACCAAAGATTCCAAATGCAAAGTAACTTTTTTCTCCTCATAATGTGCATTTCAGAAACAGGACACGAAGGAGATGATTGGGCGTGCTAGTGAATAAGGTGGTCTTTATTTTCTGGATTTTCACAATGATGGAGATACAATTAAGAATTCCTTATCTAGTTCATTCTTGTCTGAATATGTTATGTCGAATAAAGAGAGAGTTTGGCTCTATCATCGTCACTTAGATCATCCTTCTTTTTATGTAATCAATCTTTATTCAAAGATTTGGTTGTTTCATTGTGAAGATTGTGAAATTGCAAAACATAAACGTATTTCCTTTCTAATAAGCAACGAAAGATGTCAGACTCCATTTTCTCTTATTCATAGTGATACTTGGGGACCCTCTTCCATTCCTAATAGCTAGATGGTTTGTGTCATTCATTGATTATTGTAGCAGAGTAACGTGGATCTATTTGTTAAAGCACAAATCAGATGGCATCCATGTTCTTCCTACCTTTTTAGTCTGGTCAAAACCCAATTTGATATGACAATTAAAATATTCCGTTATGATAATGCCAAGGACTACTTCAATCAAAACCTCTTTGTTTTTTCAAAAAGGAAGGAATTATTCACGAATCTTCATGTGTTAATACTCCTGCACAAAATGGGATAGCGGAGAGAAGAAGCTATTTTTTACTTGGCATTACTAGATCACGATTGTTTCACAAAAGGGTTCCAAATCAGTATTGGGGGAAGCTCTCCTAACTGCTGCATATCTTAGTAACAGAATATCATCAATAATTCTGAATTTTAAGAGCCCACTCGATACTCTTAGGAGTTCCTTCTCGAATTTCAAAAATTTCAGTAAATTGATTCCTAGAATCTTCGGGAGTATTGCCTATGTTCACATTCATTCTCAGAATTGAGGCAAATTAGGTTCACGTTCTCTTAAGTGTGTTTTATTGGATATTCTCCTAAAGGCATCTAAGAAGTCAATCACTAACATCAAGCACGGGCAAATGTACCTAGCTAGGCACAAAAAAATGTGTAGAAGCGTAGCATGAGTACACCACAACGGTACCGAGTAAATATCAAGCCTAACCTCGGTAGAGTAGTGATGAGGCCAGGTCAAGACATCTACTAGAAAGTGATAAACAAAACCAAAATATAATAACAAGAAATAATGGAAAACAGAGAAATGAATAATAACGCAAAAATTTAATAACTCAAAACTAATGACAGAATTGTAAGCAAGATAACAAGAAGGAAGCAAATAATGAGAACCTCAAATATTCAAATATGGTCAAAAACTGGTATGGCAAGGAAACATAAAAACAACAAGAACGGTTCAACCAACAACTCTTTTCAATATGAACTGCACAACAAAAATCACAACCGAGGTACTGCCTCGTATTCACGTTTCACAATTTCAATCACAATCTTTCTTTATATCACCGCTTAAGTTTTACATTTAGTTTTGAAAATCATTTTTTCCGAAATAGTATCCCCGCGTTTTAGCCACCTTATCACACCGCGTGGCTTAAAATAGTTACCCTACTAGCAACACGCGTATCAATCCCACCTTATCTCACCGCATGCGTATCAACCCCTAGCTTTGTATCACCGCATGCGTATCAATATCACAACATAATCAGAACTCGCACCACAAGTGCCCATATGCCACAATTTTCAAAAAGAATCAACAATAATAACAACGTTTCCACAATAAATAGCCCATGGCTCAACCACAATGTGCACAAGAATCTCAACAATAACAAAATGAACGTGAATTGCTCAATAGGAAGGATATCTCAACAATTAACAATCTTCACCTTAATGTTCTCAACTTCAACACCAATAAATCCACAATAAGATATTTCATGAAATAACAACTTCAATTCCAAGTAACTCAACAATCAAAGATGTAACAAGGGAAGCATATAAGAGCAAAACAACAAGAGGTAGAGCAAGTGTTAACAATGGAAAATAATGCATGTAAGGGTAGATTAACACATGTAAGAGGTGATTAACAAAGAGGGATATAACATGTTGTGGCAATTCAATTAAAGGCATGGAAAGAGTCTAAATAACCTAAACCAGTCAAATACCACATATAACTCGTGTACCCACTCGTCACCTTGCGTACACGGCTTTCACATAACACAAATAGCACAATGAATCCCAAGTCCTAAGGGGTAGCTTCCCCCACACAAAGTTAGGCAAGATACTTACCTCAACTAGACCAACTCCACCTTTTTTAGATTTTCCCCTAAAATTTGCCTCCACACTGCTCAAATCTAACCAAAATTGACTTAATATCATCAAACAATATAGGGGAAAACAATTACAATAGATAAAGCAATGATCTTTACACCTTTTCCAAAAATTCAAAAAAAGTCAACCCCGAGCTCCCCCAGTCAAAACCCGGGTCTATGGGTAGATTCCGACTACCCATAACCCCACCAGTCTATATATGTGGTTAGTTTCAAAATCCGACTCCAAATTGACACTCAAAATTCAAATTCTTATTTCTCAAAAACATGAAAAGATTTCCCAATTTTTTCTCTTTGATTCACATAAATTTGATGCTAAATCTAAGATATATTCATGAATATAGTTAGAAATTGATTAGAATCACTTACCTAATATTTGTAGATGGAAATACCCTCTACAAATCATCTACTACCGAGTCTAGGATTCTAAAATGAGAGAATATGTTGAATATCCGACTCCTAGCCCTTTTGACCAGTTGTAGTTATCGCAATTGCAAAGAAAATCCTCGCAATTGCGGCCACTGAAACCTAAAAGGAAGTCGCAAATGCGACATTTTGATCACAAATGCGACACGTTTGTCGCAAATGCGAACTACCCAATTTCCTGACACTATTCGCAATTGCGACCCAGGTATCGCAATTGCGACCCAGGTATCGCAATTGCGACCCTTGAGGCCCCCCTGCTAGAATCACAATTGCGATGCTGGTGTACGCAATTGTGACACCTGAGGCATCAACACACCAGCTGTTCCTACTTCAGTCCAAACCATTCTGCGACACGTCCGAAACTCATCTAAGCCGCGGGACTCCAAACAAACATCCACACAAGTCTAACAACATCATACGAACTCGCTCATGCGATAAAAAAACAAAAATACATCTAAAACTACGAATCAGACACCAAAACGCATGAATTTCAAAGTAAAGTTCAAGAACTTCTAGAGTTGCAATTAAGCATCTGAATCCTATCAAATCAACTCCAAATGAAACCAAATTTTGCAGACAAGTTCTAAATAGTATAAGAGACCTAGTCCACATCCCAAAATCAAATTCTAAACCTGATAGTTAAAAGTTAACCTACGGTCAAACATCTAAACTTCAAATTACCAATTTTTGGCAAAACATTATAAATCAACCTACGGACTTCTGAATTTGATTCCGGGCATACAGCCAAGTCTAAAACCATGATACGAAGCTATCAGAGACATCAAAATACCATTCCGGTTTTGTTTTCATAAAAGTTAAAGTTTGGTCAACAACTCTAACTTAAAAGCTTCTAAATCAAGAACCAAAGGGTCTAAATGAACCCGAATTCTTCTCGGAACAAAACCAATCAATCCGATAAGTTATAGAACCATAACCACATATGGGTGAAGCATCAAAAGGGAAAACTGGGTGCAATTACACAAATGACCGGTCGAGTCATTTATCACGACCCAAAATCCAACTAGTCGTGATGACACCTAACCCACCCTGCTAGATAAGCCAACTAATAATAAATCGACTCTAATGAATTTTGATGAGACAATAATGATGAAATAATCAAACTTTTATACAAAATACCAAGGACTGGTAGTACAAATCATGAGCTTCTAAGATTTATATTTTTACAATACCAAATTGAAATAATTACAACATCTGTTTGAATTGTAAATGAGCATAATTCGAATCTAATGCTACCAAGGACAAGTGATAGCCATAATTGGAATGCAGGTACATCTTCACATCTAGCTCTCACCGTACATAGCAACATCAGCATCCAACATCTGCACGCAAGGTGCAGAAGTGTAGTATGAGTGCAACGGACCCCATGTACTTAATAAGCAATAAACCTAAGCTTAGGTTGAAAGTAGTGACGAGCCGGGACAAGGGTCAGAGTCTAACTCCAATAACCAGCAACAGTTCATAACAACATATTAAAAGTGGTGCAAGAAAAATAACTCAAAAGTATGATGCTCAACTCATTCACAGATACGTGAAAATAGGCATGTTTTTCAAAGATGCCAGTAAAACTAAATTCCATTCCCCAAATCACCAAAGATATGAGTAAGTTTGAAAAACTATGATTTTTCCCAAAAAAATCTATCAAAAATAATTAAGATGTTTCATTTTCAGATAGCATGAGGAAAATACATATCTATACCTACATTTCGATATGTAAGTGAAATCATGAATGTCGCCAAAATTGGGTAGCATGAGGAAATGCATCTCTAGGCCTGTATCTCAAGTACACATATTAAATGCAATGCATCTCAGTGATGAACTCATGTACTCACACTCTCAGCGTACTCAATCTCACTGCCTCGTATTCTAATTCGCTATGCTTAATACTCAGCACACTCGGTCACCCAATACTGTAAAGGGCAGATCCAGCCCAATACAAATGAATCCAGAGCAGATCCTGCCTAATGTAAATGAATCCAGGGCAGATCCAGCCCAAAAATCCATAGCAACTGCGCCCACTGTGGATGTGCAGACTCCGGAGGGGCCGATCTTGCCCAAGCGCTACAATAAGCCAAATTCTGGCATGAATCAGTAAAGCATACTACGGCATGCAGCCCGATCCCATAAATATCACTCATAACAGGCCCTCGACCTCACTCAGTCATCAATCTCTCCAGTCTCACGGGCTCACAAGAATCATGATAATTAGCCCAAATAGTGATGATATGATGTATGAATATAGGACAACAGAGATTGAGATATGATATGCAAATTATAGTCGTGACCAAGTATAAATTTCAAACTAAGCAATTAATTAAACACGTAACACGACCTCTGTGGGTCCCAACAGTACGAGCATGTGGCCTAAACATGATTTCTAACATGGATCATAGCTCAATTACTTTAGCACGTAGAGATTTCACGGTTACAGATAAGATTAAGTAACTACATAGTACCACAAAAATAACTAAGTCACAATTCACACGGTGCACGCTCACACGCCCGTCACCTAGCATGTACGTCACCTCAACACCAAACACATAACACAGATATTCAGTTGAACCCTCAACACCAAGCTTAGAAGTGTTACTTACCTTGAACAAGACAAATCTAATACCGAGCAAGCCAAACGATACTCCAAAAATGCCTTCCCGCGCTTACTGACCTTCGAACAGCTAGAAACTAGCTAAAAGCAACTCAAATACATCAAATAATGCCTAAGGAAACAATTCCAATCGATAAAGGTCGAATCTTTAAACAAAAGCCCAAGGTCAACTAAAATGTCAAATCCGGGCCCACGCCACAGAACCTGATGGAAGTCACAAAATCTGACAACCCATTCAATTATGAGTTCAACCATACTAGTTTCACTCAAATCCGACTCTGAATCGATGTTCAAACTCAAAAATTAACTCTATGAAACTTTAGAAAAAACCCCCAATTTATCTTTTGAAATCATCAACCAAATGCAGAAAGCGAGTATAGATTCGTGAAATATAATCAAAACCAAGTTAGGAATGCTTACCCCAATTCAAGTGGTGAAATTTCTCTCTAAAGTCGCCCAGAACTGAGCTCCAAGTCTCAAAAATGAGAATAAAACGACCAACCATCGAAAATATAGCTTCTGCCCAGCGTCGTTCGCATTTGTGAACTAAATTCTGCTTATGCGGACTCACGTGTGCGACCAAAAATCTCGCTCCTGTGGAAGAGCACTACCAACCAGCCCATCGCACCTGCAAAAAATCTCCGCTTTTGTACAAACGCAGGTGCGAATAAACTTGACGCACCCGCACTACCTCTCGCTTCTGCGCCCTCATGTGCCGCATCTGAGCCTTCGCATATGCGAAGAAAACTCCGCATTTGTGCACTCCTGCCCCCAGCACACTCTCCGCTTCTGCGATGCCATTGCCGCTTTTGTGGCTCCGCAACTGCGCCAATGGATCCCCGGGTGCGGTCACCCCAGATCCAGCAAAGGCCAGCCATCGTACATAAATGAAAGATGACCTGAAACACATCCGTAACTCACTCAGGCCCCTGGGGACCCCGTCCGAATATACTAACAAGTCCCATAACATAACATGGACCTACTCGAGGCCTCAAATAACACATAACAACATTGAAACGACGAATAGCACCTCAAATCAAACTTCATGAACTTTTGAACTTTCAACATCCATAACTCACGCTGAAACATATCAAATAAATCCAGAAGGAACTCAAATTTTGCACACAGTCCCAAATGACATAACGAAGCTAATCATATTCCCGGAACCACAATCCGAACCTGATATCATCAAAGTCAACTCCCGGTCAAACTTATGAACTTTCCAAACCTTCAAATTTCCAACTTCCACCAATTAGCACCGAAATCTTCTAGAAATATCCAAAGGTAAATCCAGGCATACGCCCGAGTCCAAAATCACCAACCGGACCCAACGGAACCATCAAAACTTCAATCCGAGGTCAAATACTAAAAAGTCAAACTTAGTCATATTTTCCAACTTTAAAGCTTCAATCATGAAATTCATTCCTCCAAATTAATTTCGAATAACCTGAAAACCCAAAACTGACGATTCATACAAGTCATAATACATCACACGATACTACTCAAGACTTCAAATAGCTAAACGGAATGCAAATGCTCAAAACGACCGGTCAGGTCGTTACATTCTCCCCCACTTAAACATACATTCGTTCTTGAATGTGTCTAGAGTCGTTCCAAAGCCATCAAATCACTAGGCCACCTTACCATGTACATTCCCCGGGGTGATCCCACGTTACCCTAATCCATATAAGCCTGATGACATAACCCAACTGAAGATCCTTAATTCACCCTTAGCCCATAAACCTTGGAACCTAATTTCCAACATCTGGAATTCCTTACAAGACCCGAATCTCGTGCCTATGCACTGTATAAGTCTGAACCAGTTGTATCAAGTCATATCCCTAACCCAATATGTAATCATGTAATATACCAGATAACTCATATGCTCACAGCAATAACTTTTGACCACAATAGCTGCTCAAAACACACCCAGTACCGGTAACAACCCTCATATCAAATAAAAACCTTGCTCTAAAACCTTCGTACACTGCCGATGATGAAAGAAACGCGCAGAAACTCATAACCACTCATCAGATCAACAAGTCACGGAGCCCTCTCTCATCCAACATGAACCAAAGCAAAATCCTAACCCGACCTCCAATATTATTCCTCCATACACACTGTAATCAAATCCGGTAGTACTCATTCTAGGTCTAGTAACCTCATCTCATCAAACACAACCATTCTAGTGACAGGCCACACCAATACAACCTAAAGCCACAAATCATGCAATTTATGCACCATTAAGTAACAATTCTAATGCACCCAAAAATGAAAAATGACTCCAATGAGAGAACCGTCGCGCAGGATCAACAAGTACCACCACAACGTAACGCTAAAAACCCATCACACACAGTAGAAACAAAACACACGAATCTATCACAAAGGATTATATCCCATCATAACCAAGTTGCAATACGTGACCCATCCAACACCGGTCTTATAAAATAGCTCAAGCCATAATTCTCAAAATCATCAACCACATGCAATTCGTCATCAAGTACACAAAGTGCATGGCCATAACCATGAAGAAGCAAACAATACAATATACCACAACTGGAAAAGGCCATAACCAAGGGGCAATCAACCATTCCACACCCAAACAACCATTTTGCTCGAATTCTGCTACAGTACCCAAACAGAACAGCACCAGGTGTGCATATAACCAACAAATCACAACCCCTGGTAGAATAGAAGAGTAATACATAGAACATATCTAAACGCTAACAAGCTCAACTCTAACCGAATGCCACATCCCTCAACATAGACGGTTCGGAGTCAATAAATCTGACTCGATATAGAATACACATCCTTATTGGCCTACCAATAGCCCCCCAAATCAACCCCGGTCCTCCATAAATAGATAAATAACCCTCCAAAAACCTAACCATAACTCATACTATCATCTGGCTAGCTTTGGCCACATCTTCACATTCCACAACCACGAAGCAATCTGCTTCTGAGAACTCCCGATCTCCAAATCCATAGAACACACGAATCACCATACTTGATTAGAATCACCATATTTGATCCCAACTCCACCGCCCTATTGTCTAACTTATCTCTCATACACGACCGTCCCACAAGGAATACTTCTATAATTGTTCCGTGCCACATAACAAGTATCCAAATATCAGCAATCAATCAACCAGGCGAGTAGCGCAATACTAATGAAGCATCCGTAAGTCAACACTTAGTGCACCTTCTGAAACGTACACTCTCTTTAGATGTAAATCCCAGATTCTAGCCATATACAAACCTGGAAATCCTCAAATGCCACATATGAATCTTATGCTCTTTAGAACCTCCACGAGAGTCATCCAGTCTGCTCAAATCTTGATTGCACCACCCAAACGGGCCAGACGACCTATGCTCAATTAATATAGCCACACCACAAAGAAGTAATCATGTCTTAACACAACCGAGCAAATCCCTATTCTATGCACACTACATCCGTCACAAATAATAGCTCAAATCATTCCATGATTTCCATGTACCCATAAAGTGCAATATAACCTGTATCTAGAAATTCCCTTACTTGAGTCATCCTCGAACTCAACCTCTGCAAGTCATAACTGATTCACAAGTATACCTTAAACAGAAACCAACACATCACATAACCGTGCAATCAACTCGTCGATAGCAGACTCCCCCACTTGGCTCAAAACCATAGATCAAAACACTCAAACTCAGAATGCCCATACTTTATTACAGCCATAATACTATAGTGAGATTCAAATAAATCCTTCATAAACTCACGTAACATAAACCACATAATACCTCAAATAATCTGCTAAGCTCACATTTGTTCTCGTGATGGCCAAGTTATCTATTACAACTGATCCAAACTCAAATTGCACAAATGTAACCCACTGGTAGAAAAGAAAGCCTCCATCCAACATCATAAGAACTACACATCCGTAGATTACGCCGCAGGTGATAACCCACCTACTTAGCCTCAAACTGACATCTCGCTATACCCTTTCACAGCCACAACTACTATGCAATCACGTAATCTTCCTGGGTCTGAACTCATCAACAAGACATGAAAATCTAATTTATTCCACAATTAAACAACATGAAAGATCCTTCAACACATTCATAACTCGAGATTATACGTCACATCAAGACAGAAATCAAGCACCCACTAGTCCTTTTCACATCCCAGGCAAACTCTTCTCGTCACATTCAAACCACCTGAACACATCCTGCAGTCACATCATACTCGTCATATAGCCATCCAGCCACTTATCGAGCCACAAATTTCAATAATAGAGACACTACCAGACTTATAAGTCCAAAAGCACGTGCTCACACAAATGAAATCCCCGTGCTCAAGCTACAGTCAGAATCGGCCTCAAGTGCTCCGGACCGGCCCATCATTAGCACACATAAATCGCATCTCGCACCTCATCCATGGAATCACAAGCCGTCGATGCACAACTGATACCGAGCACTCACGTGCGCATACGAGTGCGTGGAAGGAATTCATAGAGTTACACTTCAAGCTTAATCAACGCCGCACAATAAGGAAACAAAGATGGTAAATTTATCCTAAACACCATGTAGACTCTCGAAGATAGGTATGGACGTCATCATACCGATCCGCAAGACTCTACTAGACACTTGCTCATGACTCATAGAACCTATGAACCTAGAGTTTTGATACCAACTTATCATGACCCAAAATCCAACTAGTCGTGACGGCAACTAACCCACCCGCTAGGTAAGCCGATTAACAATAAATCGATTCCAATGAAATTTGATGAGACAATAATGATGAAATAACTGAACTTTTACACAAAATACCAAGGCCTTGCAGTACAAATCATGAGCTTCTATGATTTAGATTTTTACAAGATTGAATTGAAATAATTAGAAAATCTGTTTGAAATGTAAATGAACAGAATTCGAATCTAATGCTACCAAGGACAAGTGATAGCCATACTGGAGTGCACATCCAGCTCTCACCGTACCCAACAACACCAACATCCAACATCTGCACGCAAGACGCAGAAGTGTAGTATGAGTACATGACACCATGTACTCAACAAGTAACAAACCTAACCTTAGGTTGAAAGTAGTGACGAGCTGGGACAAGGGTCCGAGTCCAATTCCAATAACCAGCAAGAGTTCATAACAACTTAATAAAAGTGGTGCAAGAAAAATAACTCAGAGGTATGATGCTCAATTCGTTCACAGTTACGTGAAAACATGCATGTTTTTCAAAGATGCACGTAAAACTCAATTCTTTTCACCAAATCACGAAAGATATGAGTATGTCCGAAAAATTGTGATTTTTCTCAAAAATATCTTTAAACAATAATTAAAATGTTTCATTTTCAGATAACATGCGGAAAGTATATATTCATACCTATATGTCGATATGCAAGTGAAATCATGAATGTCGCCAAAATCGGGTAGCCTGAGGAAATACATCTCTATGCTTGTATCTCAAGTACGTATGTCAAATGTAATGCATCTCAGTGATGAACTCATGTGCTCACACTCTCAGCGTACTCAATCTCACTGCCTCGTGTTCTCACACACCATGCTCAATACTCAGCGCACTTAGTCACTCAGTACTGTACAGGGTAGATCCCGCCCAAAACATAAATAAATCCAAGGCAGATCTAGCCCAATGCAAATGAATCCAGGGCAGATCCAGCCCAATGCAAATGAAAATCCAGGGCAGATCCAACCCAAAAATCCATAGCAACTGCACCCACTGTGGTTGTGCAGACTCCGGAGGAGCCTATCCAGCCCAAGCGCTATAATCAGCCAAATCCTGGCATGAATCAATAAAGCATGCTATGGCGTGCAGCCCGATCCCATAAATATCACTCACAACAGGCCCTCGGCCTTATTCAGTCATCAATCTCTCCAATCTCTCGGGCTCACAAGAATCATGATAATCTGCCCGAACAGTGATGATATGATGTATGAATATAGGACAATTGAGACTGAGATATGATATGCAAATAATAGCCGTGACCGAGTATAAATTTCAATTAAGTAATTAATTCAACATGTAACACGACCTCTATGGGTCCTAATAGTACCAACATGTGGACTAAGCGTGATTTCTAACATGGATCATAGCTCAATTACTCTAGCACATAGAGATTTCATGGTCACAGATAAGAGCAGGTAACTACACAGTACCACAGAAATAACTGAGTCACAATTCACACAGTGCACACCCACACGCCCGTCACCTAGCATGTGCGTCACTTCAACACCAAATACATAACACACATATTCAGGGGTTCATACCCTCAGCACCAAGTTTAGAAGTGTTACTTACCTCGAACAAGTCAAATCCAATACCGAGCAAGCCAAACAATACTCCAAAAATGCCATCCTGCGCGTACCGACCTCCGAACGGCTAGAATCTAGCCAAAAGCAACTCAAATACATCAAATAATGCCTAAGGAAACAATTCCAATCGATAGCGGTAGAATCATTAATCGAAAGCCCAAAGTCAACTAAAACGTCAAATCTAGGCCCACGCCTCAAAACCCGATGAAATCACAAAATCTGAAATACCCATTCAATAATGAGTCCAACCATACTAGTTTTACTCAAATTCGACTCAGAATCGATGTTCAAAACTCAAAAATTAACTCTATGAAACTTTAGAAAAAATCCCCAGTTTCTCTTTTGAAATCATCAACCAAATGCCAAACACGAGTATAGATTCGTGAAATACAATAAAAACCGAGTTAAGAATGCTTACCACATTTCCTGTGGTGAAATTCCTCTGCAAAGTCGCCCAGTCAAGCTCCAAGTCTAAAAAATGAGAATAAAATAACCAACCCTAAAAAATATAGCTTCTGCCCAGCGTTGTTCGCATTTGCAACCAAAATCTCGCTCTTGTTGAAGAGCACTGACAACCAGCCCATGCACCTTTAGAAAATCTCTGCTTCTGCGCAAATCCAGGTGCGAACAAACTTCACGCACATGCACTGCCTCTCGCTTCTGTGCCCACATGCGCCTCATCTGCGCCTTTGCAAATGCGAAGAAAACTCCGTATTTGTGCACTCCTGCCCCCAGCACAGTCTTTGCTTCTGCGATGCCACTGCCGCTTTTGCGGCTCCACACCTGCACCCATGGCTCCACGGGTGCAGTCACACGAGATCCAGCAAAGACCAGCCATCATAATTGATTGAAAGATGATATGAAACACGTCCGTAACTCACTCGGGCCCCTCGAGACCCCGTCCGAATATACTAACAAGTCCCGTAACATAACATGGACCTACTCGAGGCCTCAAATAACACATAACAACATCAAAACGACAAATCACACCTCAAATCAAACTTAATGAACTTTTTAACTTTCAACTTACATAACTCGCGCCGAAACATATCAAATCAACTCGGAATGAACTCAAATTTTGCACACAAGTCCCAATGACATAACGAAGCTACGAAGCTATTCAAATTCCCGAAACCACAATCCGAACCCGATATCATCAAAGTCAACTCCGGTTCAAACTTATGAACTTTCCAAGCCTTCAGATTTCCAGCTTCCGCCAATTAGCGCAGAAATCTTCTACAAATATCCAAATGCAAATCCGGGCATACGCCTGGGTCCAAAATCACCTTCCGGACCTAATGGAATCATTAAAACTCCAATCCGAGGTCAAATACTAAAAAGTCCCACTTAGTCAACTCTTCAAACTTTAATGCTTCAATCATGAAATTCATTTCTTCAAATCAATTCCTAATAACCTGAAAAACCAAAACCGACGATTAACACAAGTCATAATACATCACACGATGCTGCTCAGGACTTAAAATAGCTGAACGGAATGCAAATGCTCAAAACGACCGATTGGGTCATTACATCATTACATTTAAGATGTCATATGTTTTAACGGGATCTCTAGCATGGATAATCAAACTTATTTCGCCATAGAGGTAAATAAAGCATAGGTCAAAAGATCACAAAGTTCAATAAATCACAAAAATACATATAATCTACCGCGAGAATAGATAACCATGGCACATGCATATGCGCTCGTCATCTCACATATGCATCATTCGCACATACAACAAATAATATAATTCTTTAGGAAAAATTCCATCAACAAAGACAAGAGACTTACCTCATTCCGGAACAAATTTCACAACCCAATACCAGCTTCCTTAGAAATACTCCTTTACAATGATCAAAACCTAGTCAAATATCATCTAAAGAAGTCACACAACGCTAAAGGAATCATACCAAATCAATAAAGGTTTCAATCTTTGAAGAAATCCTGAAAGTCAACCCATGCCCACATGGTCTAAATTCAAAATCGAGACCAAATCCTGATGACTTGTAACCTCATGAGTCCAAAAATATAATTAGTTTCTAGATCCAATCGAAAATTGAGGTCCAAATCCCCAAAATTAGCTCTCATGAGTTTTACCCCAAAACCCCAATTTCTAGAATATGAATTCTTAGATTTAAGCGTAAAGTCTATGGAAAATCATGGAATTTATTCAAGAATAGGTAAAAATTACAAACCTTATAAGTTGGGAAGAAAATCCTCTCAAAAATTGCCTCATAACGAAGTTTTATGTCTAAATATTATAATAAAATGAGCTAATCTCAGAACCCTTCCCTTATAACCCACCTGTAGATGTCACAAATGCGAACAAAAGCATAGCAAATGCGAGGCTCGCAAATGCGAACCTCCCCTAAGCCTGGTCAGTGGCAAATGTGATAACAACCTCGCAAATGTGAAGTCCACAATTGTGACCAACTGATCGCAAATGCGAATTCCTCCTGAGCACTCAATCTTCGCAAGTGCGACTCCTTCTCCACAGATGCGCAGCTCGCTAATGCGATCCCCAGCATCGCAAATGCGACACTGTCCAACCTCCCCATTCACTCGTAAATGCAGGTGACATCCATAAATGCGAACTCCGCATTTGCGAACGTGTCATTGCAAATGCAATAACATCAGTACCAGCAATGGACAACTTCCAAAAAATTATCCGAAACCATCTCGAAACTTACCGGAGCCCTTCAGGACCCCGTATAAATGCGACACAAACTCGCTCGTAATATCAAAGCATCAAAACAACATCAAAATCAAGAATCAAGCATAAAAACTCAAGAAATTCAAATGTTCTTAAAATCAAATTTCTAACTTCGAACCCAACATACGATTCCTATCAAATCAACTCGTAATTCCACCAAATCTTGCTCACAAGTCCCAAATGATGAACTAAATTATTCCAATTCCCAAAACAACAATTCGACCTCGCTAGCCTCAAAGTCAACTCCCGATCAAACTTATGAACTTTCTAAACCATCAACTTTCCAACTTTCACCAAATAGAGCCAAAACATTATAGGAAACTCCAAATAAAAAATCGGACATACGCCTACGTCCAAAATCACCGTACGAACCTATTGCAATCCTCAAGTCTCAATTACGAGGTCTTTTACTCAAAAGTCAAATCTTGGTCAACTCTTCTGATGCAAGACATATTTTTATGTATTTTGACACTAATTTGCCTGCATTTTTACCACTCTTTAATTATAGTTGGTGTTGAATATGCCCATTTAAGCTTAGTTATGGAGTTTTATACTTATTTGGGCGTCAATGAAAAATGTAGGTACTTTTTGGAGATGGAATTTTGGAGCAAAATGCACAAAACAATTGGGAAAGAAGTAATTATTAAAGCATTCAAGAGATTGCATTTTGATTTACTCACCGGAGGAATAACGAGATCATTAATTTTCTAATATGGTAGAGACAAGATACAAAAAATGAGAAAATAACGAAAATAATCTAAGGAGAACTTACTTGGAAGAGCAATATCTTTTGTTTTGATATTATGAAGCTTGGAAAGAAAAGTTAGGTAGCCTAACGCTACAAGGAATAATGCGACAGGCAACAAATAGAATTTGAAAAGTGCAAGATTTGAAAGTTAGGCAGCAGGCTAGTAGATTCTGCGCTAGGGCTAGCACCCCGTGCTACCTTGGGCGCTCGGTGACGGGAAGTCTCCTACTTTTCACGGAACAGGTTTTTTCGGCCCTATACGATCTTAACTCCTATGAAAGGGGTCCTAAACCTATTTTGGAGGGAGAGGACGTTTTTTAAAGTAACGTTTGACCAAGGAAGAGTACGGACTCGCCGTGGAGGCAGGGTATCATCTTTTCTTCTACCAAACTTAGTAATTTTTATGTTTCTTTATAGGATTTGTTGTTTGGCTACCATGTCTAAGTGGAGCTAAACTTCACATTCTAGGGTGGTGGATCTTTCATGACTATTGTTATTTGGATATTGATTTTGATTTTTTGATTTATCGTACTTATTTATTTATTCAATCCCGTGCTTAATTATTTGATTGCTTGATCACCAATTAAATATTATCTACTAATCTAGAGTTGAACTCGAAAGTGGAAATTCTAGATTGCATATAGGATTGATAGAGCAAGTTCTTGAACCCGGGCATCGGGGAATAGATTCGCAGTTAGGATAGACATACGTTAATTTCCTTGCTTGGTTACTATACGGGAATTATAAATGCATTCTTGTTGATTTTGCCTCTATAAACATATAGGTGTTAGGTTAACTTGCATAGACGAGTAAGAACTCGATAGATTCTTATGAGTAATATTAACCCCGTCAACCAATACACCATATAAATTAATTTAGTTAATTTAAGTGAAGAGTAAAATAGGATTGTTAGATAGCCCATAAGCCTAGATCGTTTTCATTGCATTGATAACATAAAAATCAACTCCTCCTTTGTTTAAAATTCACTATTTATTTTTCTTTATTTTAATTAGTTTAGAATCAAATACTTCTTGATTTAATTCTAGTTTAGATAATTAGGATAGTCTAATTTAGTTAATTGTTAATCACAAGTCCTCGTGGGTTCGACATCCGACATTTAGTAACTTGATTACTTGACAACCGCTACTTGCGTGTGCGTTTGGTCGTAACAAGTTTTTGGCGCCGTTGCTAGGGACTTAGAATTAGCTATTTTTCTAGATTAGACATTTACTTTCATTTTTACAAGTTTTGCTTTTTTTAGTAAATATTTTTATTTTTATAACTATTTGGTTTTTCTCTTAGCGTGTTTCTAGTTCTCTCAGCATGACATCTGGTGAGGAAATATAGGGAATTAAGGTTATTCATGAAGACGTTTGGTTGACGAAAGACTTCTATAGCTCGTATTTTTGGTCTTGTCGTAGCCTGGCCTCTTATAAGTCTGAATTTGAATATGGGAGTAAAGGTTAGTATTGGAACGAATATTCTCGATTAAGGGAATGAATGACGCTATCTTCTATTAATGTTGGTGATTGATTGGTCTAAGGAGAGAGTTGAGCTTGCACATAAAATTGACAATTTTGGCTTGGCTGTGCATAACTTGGATGCTGATTTGAGTGCAAAGGTTGATGCGTGTAACGCCCAGCAATTTAATGATGAGTTTTGTGAAGCTAAAAAAATCTTCTAGTTCAAATTGAGGTGCTAAAACGAGAATATCAATCATTAGACCATGTTTTTCTTGAGGATACCAATGTTGAGAAGAGTGCTCTAGAGTCATATGAGGGAGTAGATAACATTACCTTGGGAAACTTGAGTGTGCGTATATATTGGGATATAAATAGTAGTACTATTCATGAGTTAGGGCGCATTAGACCTCATTCCAATCATTTTCTTTATTATGTTTAGATAGTAAGATAGTAATTGAGTCATCTGAGCCTGTGGGGATGTCAAAGAGTGAGGATGAGAGTGCCTATAATCTTGAATTTGTTCTGCCAAAAAATAAAAATTACATTCCCCATTTAAAAGCTAAAAGTGCAGAGTGAAAAATTTATTACTTCGCCTGGTTATCTTTCTAGCCCCACCAAAGGAGCATAACCGCAGACTGGATACCCTGTTAGGGGTACAAGTCATAAGTTCGAGGTAGAGGCAAAAAGTGATTTACATCGTGCCGCGACGTTAAATTAGGCGCTTGTTGGGAGGCGACCCAGCTTTACTACTTTCTTTTAGTTATGTTTATTTTATTTTTCTATTATTTTTGTAGTGTTGTTTTATTTTGTGGGATTATGAGCATAGGAAGATAAGCCACCGGAAGTGTGCAAAAGTGAGCCATATGACTGGAACTAGTGTGAGGTACTTCCACAAAGGACCATCCTTGGGAGAAGTCTGAGTACCCCGTGAGCTGTTATTGCTTCCGCCTTTGGCCTTTCAGAGAGTTTCTTATTCACCCTTGCTATTTTTGCTTTATTTGTGCATTGGGGATACTGCACTCTTTTAAGTGTGGCGTGGAAGAGTCTCTGTGATTTGTATAGTATTATATTAGTATATTGTTAGTCTTTTTTATCGTTTTATTGTTAGCTAGCTTCGTTTTTACTAGAATTAATGGTATAGTATAGTAGTAGTAATTTTAGTAGCTTAATTTAAAAAACTAAAAAATATAAGAAAAACAAAAAAATAGAGAGAAAAAAAAGAAAAAAAAAAGGACTTTTCCCGATGATAGATCTCCTATACAGTTTTCTTCGGGGATTAAACTCTAAACAAAAAAAAAAAAAAAAAAAAAAAAAAAAAAAAAAAAAAAAAATAGAAAAACACAAAAGTATATCTTTTATTTTTCTTTAGGTAGTAATAATCCTCCGTGGTTTTTCTTTGTGCTTCGGTTCTTTTCCATGGGATGTAGTTTAAACCAGAGGAATTTAGGAAATAAAAGGAGGAAGAACGGTGAAGCTAGGCGCCTTTGAGTTGTTTGATGGTAGCATATTTAGGTTTTGACATGTGTAGAATCTTCCTTATTTGTTGAAGTTGTTCATGATGCCGTCTTTAATTGGATTGCATGTCTTGTGTCGCTTATGTCTCACTTTCTTGATTTATGTTCACTATGTGCTTAATGCTTAATATCTCGTGGCTTTGTGAATACTTGCATTAGTTTGATAGTCGGAATGAGACCGTCTTTCGTGAGTCATGTGCCATGTGTGGTGTGATTTTTGTATAGTCCATGTATTGTAATTGCATCTACAACTTGTCCGATATGTGAGTTGAAGCGAAATTTTAGGTGATGCTCGATTGAAAAATGAGTTTAGGCTTTCTTTGATCTTTTTGAGTTTAATTGCTTATCACAAATAAAATCTATCCCTAGTTAAACCTTTTGAGCCTATAGAGTTATTTAGCACCCACAATACAAGCCTATATCCTTTTTGTTATTAATTGATACTTTTGATACTTTGACCTTTTAAAGCACTTTAATTGTAAAATGATTGCTAAAAGAAGTAAGGAGAAAATTTGGGTGGCTTTGGAGTGGAACCAATGAAAGAAAGAAAGGAGCACTTATTTTGTAAAATAATACACCACTAGCAGAAATTGAAAAGCAAAAATAATAGTTGAAAAAAAATGAAAAAAAAAAGAAAAAAAGAAAAAAAAGTATGTGGAATAATAAATTGTTGTCTTGTTCTTGCTAGTGGGGTATAAATTAAATTAGTGCTTAAAGAAGGAGGGAACATTGTTGGGGTGATTTTAGTTGTGAAATTAAAGTGTATTTAAGAATTTGCGCCTAAGTTATCATGTGATGTGTTAAATTGCTTAGGAGGGTGAACCACTATTCCTAAATATATCCTACCCGTCCCTTAGCCAACATTACAACCATATAATGTCCTAACTGATTTTAGATTGAGTGATTCTACATTAGTAGAGATTTACATTAAGGCCAAGCCTATGGTACCAAGTGCATGCACGTGACATTTTTGTGAGAGCGAACTGCATTTCTTGTATATATGAGTCCTTAAAATATATTTAAGTATTTGATTCAAATGTATGGATTCTTCTTACTCTCTTTGATTTTGTTGTGAGGGCATATGTTTTTACGAGGGATAGGTAACCTTATTAGGTTTCTCTACAATGTTGAGTGCTCAAGTCCTGAGTGCATTATGATATTGAGTCGATTTTTGAGGCTAGGATTGTTATGAGCATGCTGTCTTTGTTTTGAATATTCTTAAAGTATGTCATGAAGTTATAGGAAGTGCGCGTTGAATGCATATACTCTAGCTTAATTGTTGCAACAAACCATGGTCATAAGTGTTGTGTGCTTTGAATAGTAGGAGCTTAATTTTGTTTCGTCTGTTATAGTTGGCGTTTGTTAGAGGATGAACAAAGGTTTAAATGTGTGGTGGTGATGTAGGACATATTTTTATGTATTTTGACACTAATTTAATTGTATTTTTACCGCTCTTTGATTATAGTTGATATTGAATATGCCCATTTTAGCTTAATTATGGAGTTTTACACTTATTTGGGTGTTAATAAATAATATAGGTACTTTGGAGATGGAATTTTGGAGCAAAATGCACAAAACAATTGAAGAAGAAGTAATTATTGAAGCATTCAAGAGATTACAGTTTGGTTTACTCACTGGAAGGATAAATGGATCATTAATTTTGTAATATGGTAGAGACAAGATATGAAAAATGAGAAAATAACAAAAAGAATCTAGGGAGAACTTACTTGGAAGAGCAATGTCACGATCCAAAATCCACTATAGATCATGACGGCGCCTAACGCCGCCGTCAGGCAAGCCAACGGTGATTGATCAATCTAATTATTCATTCTTTTACTTTCGAAAACATATATTTTAATAAGGAAGGAAAATTATACTTTTAAATCCACAGGAACGTACAAAATTTGTAGTTTATAAGAGAAGTGAAAGAAGATGATAATATCCAGAACCGTAAGCATCAACCAGTATATCCAAAAACCCGGTGTCACAAGTGCATGAGCATTTACTAAGGAGTACAATAATAATACAACATCTGTCTAGAATATAAATAATTTAGGATAAAATAAGTAGTACGATGGAGACTCTGTGGACTGCGAAGCGTAGCCTGGAATGCAGCTCACATAAAGTCTCCTCAACAGCTGCACCTACGCCCCAAGATGATGACCAAATGAACCTCTGAGATCCTGCTCATTTAGTGCGGAAGTGCAACATTAGTACGTAAATCAACGCGTACATAGTAAGTATCTAGCCTTACCTCAGAGAAGTAGTGATGAGGGGTCGACATCGACACTTACTAGTGGTCCAATAAATCAACATAGTACATCATAAACAGATAAGAAGCAACACAGTAGTAGTGAGGTAAGTCTGTAACTAACATAATCTTCCAAAATTCCTTCTAACGGTATCAATTTCTCGATCTTGTATTCTATCTCAATAGCTCAAAATATCAACTGCCAATATCGAATGGATAAGGAACTACCATATAAAGTCCAAGCATCAGTGGAAGGATAATCTCGTGAACATTCTGACTGCTAGCGATATGACGAACGATTATGCCGAGGTCATACGGTTCGATCCCAGAAGGAATATGATACCGCCGAGGTGAACGGCCTGATCCCATCATAACGTGTACACTGCCGAGGGTCGAGTGGATGACCTGCTCCCATAAGAGTGTGGTACATGATCCCACCGAGGCGTTCGGCCCGCTCCACAAGAAAGGAAAGGAATTTTCCAATTACGAGGCACGTGCTTGCGATACAGTATATGAACACAAAGTGAGTATAACCTTTCCTGATTCTCAAATAACTTGCTAACAACTCAAAATGATACAGCTCCGCCTAATATTTATGTAATTTCTAAATCAAGTTCAATTATAATTTCAATTAATTAAGCTAGCAAAATGAGTTCAAGTAATTCAAATATTGCATTGTAAAGTCCTAAGTCTACCCGAACATAAACATGCTTTAGCCACGTACAGACTCTCGTCACCTCGTGCATATGTAGCACCCACAACAAGTAGCACCTAAAAATTACATCGTCTAGGGGGTAGTTTCCCCCTCACAAGGTTAGACAGGAGACTTAACTTGCTTTGAAGTTCCATAACCGGCTCCAATGCCTCTTCAACTCCTCAATTCAAAGCCAACGATCCAAAACTAGTCAAACAATCATGAAAGCCAATAAAAATATATCCCAACAACATAATTAATTAATATATAACACTTCCCAACTCCTCTCGAAAAGTGAACAAAGTCAATCCTCGGGCCCACGTGCCCGGATTCTGAAAATTTTCGAAGATAAACATTACCCATAACACCACGAACTCAAATATATAATTTATTCCCAATTCCATGTCCAAGTTCGTGGTGAAATTCCAAAAATACCAATTTCTAGGTTTCTTTAAAAATACCACAATTTCCATAAATTTTTCGTGTATAAATCCATATATTGCTCATGTATTTAAGTCACAATAGATGGAATAGCTTACCTCACAGTGGATGATAAAAATCTCCTCTTCAAGAACCCCAAACTCGCCCCACCAAGTGAAAAATTAGTGAAATGGGCAAAAACCCAGACTTAAAACCATTCTGCCCAGGCCCGTTCTTCTTCGCGATCGCGGAAATCTCCTCGCAATCACGAAAGCCAACAACAAGTTGCCAAAAATCCCTCAATCACGGTCGCGAATATCGACATGCGATCGCAAATGCGTTCGCGAACCAAAAGCCGTGTTCGCGTAAGGCAAAATCGCTGGTCCATTATTCCCTTCTCCACGGTCGTGGTCCCAAGTTGCGATCGCATAGCACAAACAAGCAGTCCCCCAAATTCCTTCTTCGCGATCGCGTACATCACCTCACGATCACGATGCACAACCCCAGCACCAGCAACCAATAACATCCAAAGCACCCAAGCTTGGCCCGAAACCATCACGAAACTCACCTGAAGCCCCTAGGACCCCATCCAAACACACCAACCAGCCGCAAAACATAACACGAACCTACTCGAGGCCTCAAATCACACAAAATAAAATCAAAACTAAAAATGGACGATCGAAACCTTTCTTTAAACTTTTAAACTTTCAAACTTCAACGAATGCGTCCGAATCATATCAAAATATTCCAAAATGATGCCAAACTTAGCGTACAAGTCACAAATCATGATACAAACCTATTCCATGGCTCGGAACCCCAAACGAACATCGATAACACCAAAGTCCACCTCAAACCAAACTTAGGAAATTCTAAAACTTTCAAAAATGCCTACTTTCCATAATAAGCGCCAAAATGCTCCCAGACCACCCGATACTCAACCCAAACAACATGCCCAAATCCAAAATCATCATACGAACCTATTGGAACCATCAAATGCAGATTCCGAGGTCGTTTACTGAAAAGTCAAACCTTAGTTAGTTCTTCCAACTTAAAGCTTTCAAAATTAGAATTTTCCATCCGAGTCAACTCTAAACTTCCCGAATTCGATTCTGACTACGCGTACAAGTCATAAAACATGAAGTGAAGCTACTCAAGGCCTCAAACCGCAGAACGATGCATAGAGCTCAAAATGACCGGTCGGATCATTATATTCTCCCCCACTTAAACATACATTCGTCCTCGAACGTGCCAAGAATCGGCCTAGAGCGGTCCAAAATCATTGTTTAACACCTTGCGCACCTACCCGTGCCACCACAACCCAGATTACCACACTAGCTCGATTCAAACTGAAGATCTTCCCTTTCATTTTAGCCTACAAGCCTTAGGACCAAATTCCAACCTCCGAATTTCTCTACAAGACCTGATGCTAACAGATGAACATCGTATTAATCTCCACATGCTGAACCCACACATGATCATGCACCCATGCTGACATCATACAATGTACCGCATAATTCATTTGCCCATGGAAACCTCCCCCAAGCACAATAGCTGCAAATTCACTTACCCGACGCCCGTAGTATACCTCATAACACATATAAGCCCGGTTTCAATCCTCACAATACTGCAACGATTAAAGAGATGCACAAGAACTCGTAACCACCTATCAAATCAATAGCTCATAGGGTTCCTCCGCTCGACAAGAACCATTACCTCATTTTGAATTGAATGGTGACATTTTCCCTTTCATATTCCTTAAATAAATTCGATCGCAACGATTTCAGGTCCAACAACCTTGTCTCCCCCAGTACAAGCTGCTCCGGCAATGAGCCACCTCAAATACTGACCAAAAATCTCATATGACACCATCAATGCGCCAACAAGCTACAACTTGAATATGACACATAAGGAAGAATAAACTTTGGAAAAGAACTACCCAGCCCCCGTAAGGAATAAAACGGTCGGACAGACGCTAGGAACCCTTCTCAGAGATGAGAAACAAAATACACAAGAATAGATATAGGGAACCGTACTCAACATATCACTATTGCGGCGTGCAACCCAATCCAAACAACATACCTGTGGAGGTGTGCCACCCCTCAAGCCAAAATGCTTATACCTAGGAAATACCTGAATATCGAGCATAAGCACACCAAGTGCATAATACAATCCTTGGGGAGACGGATAGTACCATACACTACAAAACCCAAGCACAACTAAGGTACGATAAATGACCTGCATCTCATGAGCCATCTTGTTCACATAACACCACAAAATAGTAAGGTGTCACGATCCAATAACTACCTAGTTGTAATAGCACCTAACTCAATTCGTCAGGTAAGTCAATTAATAACTATCCAATTTAGATGAGATTTATTAAGAAAAGAAAGGATAATAAAAAAAAAATTATACAAGAATACCCAAGGACTGGTAGTACAAATCATGAGGTTCTAAGATTAGAATTTACAAAGCTGGTTTGAAATAAATACATCGTCTGTTCGAAATGTACATAAACAAATTTTCATAAACTTAAGGCTACCATGAATAAGAGGCAGCTACAACCGGAACGCAGGTACGTCTTCAAATTTCGCTCCCGCGATCACAACAACACAGTATCCAATATCTGCGTGAGGTGCAGAAGTGTAATATGAGTACAACCGACCCCATTGTCACACCTCTTCTCGTCCATTCCCCGGAAGGAAATATATAAAAAGAGTTTTTCCAATTAAAGTGACATTATTCGAATGGGGATTATTTATTTAATTTTTAGAGCCGCCACTTGGAATATTTAATTGGTGTCCCAAGTCACCGATTTATTTTATCCCAGATTGAGGAAAATTTCGACTTTCTTTTTGAAGTCTGTGAACCAGAAATTCTAAGTAAGGAATTCTGTTAACCCGAGGGAAGGTGTTAGGCACCCTCGGATTCTGTGGTTCTAGCACGGTCGCTCAATCGTTATAATCGGCCTTATTATCTGATTTTAATATCTGTTACTGGCCTATAGTGCATTTTTACGTTATTCCGCTTTTTCGCTTTTAAA
The DNA here is from genome assembly GCA_002018475.1 of Nicotiana obtusifolia. Taxonomy (NCBI): domain Eukaryota; kingdom Viridiplantae; phylum Streptophyta; class Magnoliopsida; order Solanales; family Solanaceae; genus Nicotiana; species Nicotiana obtusifolia. The sequence goes on along the minus strand of MCJB01018373.1, from coordinate 101,593 downwards.
TTATTGGAGAATTGCAATGTTAATCAAAATATGTCACGAATTACGTCACATAAATGCACCCGTAATTTGTAACATCTTTTAATTAAATATTGAGATTTTGGATTTGGATCATATAAATGCGCACCCGAGTTTTAGGGAATTAAATTAATAAGCTAATGCGCCTAAAGCAAATTGAGCGTTTCAGTTTGTTGAGGGCCATGGAATTTGCTAAATAGCACACTTCGATTTTCTATGTGTTTAATTAATGAGGGCCATTTGTTTGTAATTCTATTTTTTGTATGGCACTCCTCAAATTAGCTTTACCACTTATTATTTAAAGTTGTCGAAATCGGGTCACCTAAAAGGCACCCCCGAAGTTACCATTGTCACTATGTCACGGGAACCGTACCCATAGTGGCAACGTGGTTAATAAATTTCATTGTTAAACGTTAGAGAATAATCAACACAACTAGTTCAAACTGATTGAGACCAACATAAATCATCCAACATAAGTCTGTTTGCAAACATAACTGCTACTATACGAAATGGATACAATTGGAATTTTAGATTGCCTTTCAGAATACAGCCTCATTTGATTCTAGCGTGCACAAAGTCTAACCATAACATCATTAAGTTAACAAGCTTGAAAGGAATCAATCTGTACCATTATGGACATAGCTATTAAACTTGCAAATACAGTCATAGCTTAGAATTGTACATTAACAGTAGTTGCTTTTTCAACGTAACCAGACAAGTAAAACACACCACAAATTTATAGTGGGGATTCTGTTGCCAATTAATAGTCTTAGGACAATGTACCTTACTGATATAATCTTTAAGCTAAGAAAATTGATCACAATCCAAACTGGCACTAAGTGCGCTATTTCCAGAAGCAGTAAACTGGAAAATTAACCCATCAAACTCACGGACTTCATTAAATACAAAGCATCGCTCTTCTAGTTATCAATCACTTTATATTGAATCAGCAGTCATAAATTCTTCGACTCAGCCTCATAGCCAATTTAACTTTAAACTCATCAGTACATCTATAATTCGAGTGTTAGAGTTTGCCGCATTGCTCTCAATCTAGCCAATTGAATAAACAAACTATAATTCGGGTTTTATAAAATATATCAATACACAGGGTGTGAATATAGCAGTGGTTTCAATGAACTCGAACACTTCCGACTTTCACATTAGTAATGCTGTTTTTAGGTTGACATGACTAACGACAATCAGAATTTCTACCATTAGCATTATTGCTCACATTAACCAACTATAACAACAACAATAACGGACCTCCTTCTATATACAGAGGGAAGTAATGCTGATAACAGTATCAGTAGGTTATCATTCAAAGAAGGTAAACAAAACCAGTAGTAACCAATGTCATTGCATAAAATTATTTCAAACACTGATCTCAATTTGCAAAAATAAACAGCAGATATGTTATGGTAATAATAGCATGGCGCGAATAATTTTCAATCGTGACAGAGAATTCCAACTGGACCTAACACCTATAGTAGTTATCCTTAACCACAAACAAACAATCAATGTAACTAATGTGGCTTAAACATGCGAAAACAGTGAATGATTAACCATATATGAGGATGATTGTCAGCCTACCAAATCCAGCAGAAAACGCAGTCAAGTAAGGAATCGTGACAACAAACTAGTCATTGGAACAAAGCGATCAATAATTAAGAGCGAGTAAATTGAACCCAGTAGATAGGGAGTTTAAACATTCATGATTTCAATTTACATTGTAGTAGCTTTGGGCGTACCTATGCTACTTGAACGATTACACGACCTTGAGGACATAGCAACAAGTGATCGCAGCAGCAGCAATCTTTTCTCTCAAATTGGTATCTCTCTTCTTCTCTAGCTCTCTGTTTTTTCCTTCTTCTTCTCTCTCTGTTTTTGTCTTTCTTCTTCTTTCAAATTCCCAAAATCCGACCTCTCTTCCCTTTGTAAACAAAAAACTCCCACTTTATATAAGACCTCCCCAAAACCCTTTTCCCCAAGAAACCCGAAAAAAAGTAAAAGAAAAATTTCCCCTCACCTCGAAAAACCGTGAATCTTCTAAAATCCTCTTTTGAAACCGAATCGGGACAGATGGAAGGCGAGGATCAGTTGAGAATTGATCCACGCTCCCCATTTGACCCGAAAATGGTCCCCAAATTGCAAAAGCACTCGAGTGTAAAACCTTTTTGTCAGGGTTTGTTAGGGCTGGAGTACGTGGGGGAAAGGGAGGGGACCACAGACGAGTTGGGGTTTCAACTCGTCCGAGTTTGGGCGAGTTTGGTGGAGGAATACGGCGGGCGGAGGCTGGTGGCAGCTAGGCATTGTGGGAGGTGCGTTTAGTTGAGGGAGGCGGATTGAGGGAGTTAGGGTTTTGGTTTTGGATGCTTTTATATTTAGGGCACAATTGTTTTGGGCCGTTGATCATATTAAGATCAACAGCTGAGATTGAGGGAAGTGTTTAGAGTACTGGGCTAACCGGTTGGGCCGATGGTTTTCTGACTTGGGCTAATTCAATTCTAGCCCAACAGATTTTCTTCTTATGTAATTATTTATTTAAACCCCTTTTTAATTTAATTTAATAATTAAACTAATTAATAATTAAACTCCTAATCTTACCTAAGATGTGACATTAATTTAAATACTATTTATAAAGCTATAAAACCCTTGAATCTAAGAAATGAAGATTAAAATTAAAGGAAATTGTGAAAATGCAGTAATTTTTGTGATTTAATTTTGTAAAACAAATAATTACCACCTCAATTTTAAAATATATCCTAAATGCAATGCATCATATTTTTAGTTTTTTTTATGAATTAATTATTTACAAAAATTATAATAATCCTCGAATCTACTAATTAGAGATTAGAGACTACGGAAAGTGTAGATAAACCCTTTTTTTTGTGATTTTCGATTTTGTAAAATGATTAATTACTAACTTAATTTCTAAAATGCAACCTAAATCCTAAATGCAATGCATGATGATGATTTTTCGTATTTTTCATGAATTAATTGTTAACAATTGAATAATTAAACAACCTAATAAAATTCTAACATGACTAATACTTAATTAAACTCATTTAATGATTTTTATTTTATTTTATGAAAGTATTTCGGGTAAGGTAAAAATCCCGTGCTCACAGCTGCCCTCTTTGCTCGAAAACACGAAGGGTTTTCGTGCGAAGATAAAAATGAGCAATTCTGCGGGATTTTTGCCTACCCGAATTGAAAAGAGCTTGACCGAATCCTACTTAAAGGATTGCCTACATATCCTTGGCTATGAAGGAATCATGTCAGTGTAGTTCTGGAAGTTTTTAGTAGCTGGGGACTACCAGGAAGTTATGATTGCGTTGCTGCTGCTGTGACTGTTTGCTGCGCTCCTTATTACAACAAGAATGAAACATAAGAAGCTAAACTAACTATGTCTATCAGCTATGAGTTACAAGATTTCTATCTACAAATCTCTTGAAACTTGATCTCGAGCCTTAGCTGGTTTTTGAAGCAGATTTCGATCTGAATCTTGATGCTCATCAACTGTAGGTGCTGGTTGTTCTTCAATTTTTGAATCAAGGCGAGCCATGCGAGGCTTGTGATTTCAGTCCAATTTTGAATATGTCGCATCCTCGTTCATCGCAACATTTGAATTTACTCCCTTTCATTCTTTTCTTTTCTTTATTCTGGATTTAGAATCATTCTCTGAGTGATCTCGGAACTCTGTGCTTCAAGGAGAAACCTATTCAGACACCAAATCAAACGAACAAAATTATCCTGCCCCAATTTCTATTGGGACGACTTTGTCAGTTATTTGTACCTAAAAGTCTAACAAGTAAAAGAAGGGTTGCCAGGTTATGCTGGAAACCGAACGAGTTATGCTAAAGAAAGTAAAGTTCTCGGGTTATGCCGAGGGTATTATCGACCTATGCTACTGGGGAAAAGAAAAAGGATTCCTAGGTTATGCCAGGAAAAAGTAAAAGGTCCTTGAGTTATGCTAAGGAGTCTACGAGTTATGCTGGGGAAAAGGGAAACAAAGATCTTTGGGTTATGCCAAAGAGGTCTACGGGTTATGCCGGGGAAAAAGAAAAACAAAAGTCTTTGGGTTATGCCAAAGAGATCCGCGGGTTATGCCGGGGATGAGGGTTGAAAGGTCTTTGGGTTATGCCAAAGAGATCCATAGGTTATGCCGGGGATCCACGGGTTATGCTGGGGAGAAAGAAAATAAAGATCTTTGGGTTATGCCAAAGAGGTCCACGGGTTATGCCGGGGACAAAGAAAAAGAAAAGTCTTTGGGTTATGCCAAAGAGATTCACGGGTTATGCTGGGGACAAAGAAAATAACGATCTTTGGGTTATGCCAAAGAGGTCCACGGGTTATGCCGGGGACAAATAAAAACAAAAGTCTTTGGGTTATGCCAAAGAGATCCGCGGGTTATGCCGGGGATAAAGGAAAAATAAAAGGTCCCTAGGTTATGCCAGGGAGGTCCACAGGTTATGCCGGGGATAAAAGAAAATAGTCTGGGTTATGCCAAAGAAATCCACGGGTTATGCCGGGGATGAGGGTTGAAACCTTCGGGTTATGCCAAAGGGATCCACGGGTTATGCCGGGGATGAAGGTAAAGGTCTTTGGGTTATGCCAAAGAGATCCATAGGTTATGCCGGGGATCCACGGGTTATGCCGGAAAATCCACGGGTTATGCTGGGGATAAAGGAAAAATAAAAGGTCCCTAGGTTATGCCAGGGAGGTCCACGGGTTATGCCGGGGATAAAAGAAAAATAAAAGTCTTTGGGTTATGCCAAAGAGATCCAAAATAATGCAGAAAAGAGTTTGGAGAGGACTTCCCTATGATTGTTGCTACCAAGATGCTTATAGCCTTTGCGCAGTTTTCCTTCTGGTTACACCTGCTTCTTGCGAGGTGGATTTGGATTGCACCAATTTTCTGTTTTCAAAACAAAACAATTGTTAGTTTGAAATGGTGATTGGTTTTGTAGCCTTGATGGTTCTGATAGCTGGATCTTGGCCCAACTTTGATGAGAATCTCCGCTTCTTGCTTGGTTTGCTGAAAGCTGATTTCTTTCCTGAACCGAAGGGCTCAATTTTCGTAACTTTATTGTGACTGCCTGCCCATATGGGACTTTGTATTTTCACTTTTCTTGCCTTTAGGGGCTTTTGCTTTTGGATTTCTTCTCATTTTTCATCAATTCGGGGTTTCAGAGCATTAGCCATCATGGCCAGTCGGGTCCGACTTGATGCACTCGCTGAGGCTGGCACTTATTTTGGATCTGGCTTTTATGAAGCGGGACCCTGTAAAACCAGTCTTGACATCTTTTCTTTGTATCAGTTTCGGAAGCAGAATTAGACCGAAAGGGATTCAAAGAAAAGTAAACAAAAGGCGAGAGAATGAATTTAGGAAAGTGTCCCTTTCGGGGGAAGTGAGAAGGACTTATCCGAGGTGCATGCAGACTTCACATAGACATGACATGCTTCTTGGACTGGATGCCCGATCTGCAAAACTATCCAATTCCTCATGAACCCATCACAATCTGTACTCTGAAACCGATAAACTTTGCCAGGTCTCTTTCAGTACCAACAGTGGCGAAGATTCCTACATTTCGATCAACGGTGCCCTTTGTGGGTTTTCACCAATTGACCTCTCTCATTTCGCTTCTCACTATCGCCTTGTAGTGCTCTTTGCGAGTTTTCACTAACAAGGCTCTCGCATTTTTCTATTTTTCTGCTCACATCGCCTTACGGTGCCCGTGTGGGTTTTCACCAATAAGACTCTCTCATTTTATTTCTCTCATTTTGAATGCATTCTCTAATTTTGGAAACCTTTCTCCGATTGATCAGAATGACTTGGATAGGTTTTGGGTAAAGAGAATTTTGATTTGATTACAACTTTGGAACATTTCAGGTGAAAACACCGCCGAACCTTTATAACATCTGCCCCAGTTTTACTTTTGGGGGAATTTGGGTTTTATTTTGGTGTGACTGAACCTGAGGGAGAGGCTGCCTACGTATCCTTTCGGAATCAAGTCAGACGTAGTTCAGGCTACGTTGATTTTGGATTTTGTTTTCCTTTTCTTTTTCTTTTCTTTCTCTTGTCTTTTTCTTTTTCTTTTTCTTTTCTTCTTTCTTTTTCTCTTTTCTTTTTTTTTTTAACTTATTTTTTTCTTTTTGCTTTTTTTTTTCTTTTTCTTTTTCTTTTCTTCTTTCTTTTCTCTTAAAAAAAATCTTTCTTTTCTTGTCTTTCAACTACACTTCCCAATGATGCTTTCGAGTTCCAAAGAGGGTAATCAAAGAAGAATAACCGGCTCAAAGGGTTAGCAAAGGATTAGAGTGTTTGGGGTAGTGAGAATGAAAGCCTTCGTCATTTCAATCAGAAAGGTTACACATAGTACCTTTTACTGCATCTGCATTCACTGCTGTTTCGGGATCATTTCCTTCAATGTTTCCCGAGTACAACTCCTCTTGGCAATATCTTTCTGATGATATATGGGCCTTTCCAATTAGGAGCAGACTTTCCTTTTGCTTCTTGATGATGGGGAAGAATTCGTCTTAAAACGAGTTGCCCCACCTCGAACTTTCTGGACCGTACTTTCTTGTTGTAAGCCCGAGACATTCTTTGCTGGTATAACTGCCCATGGCAAACTGCGGCCATCCGCTTTTCATCGATCGGGGTTAGCTGCTCCAGGCGGGTTTTGACCCACTCACTATCTTCAATTTCAGCTTCGACAATGATCCGAAGGGAAGGAATTTCAACTTCCGCGGGTATCACAGCTTTAGTGCCGTAGACCAAAAGGTATAGGGTTGCCCCACTCGATGTGCGCACAGTAGTGCGGGTTCTTGGTTCATTATTTCATAGTTGGACAGCATGCTTGGATCTGGGCATGAAGTCCACAAGCATGTCATGTTATTTAAAGCCGCATTATTAGAACTGAAAAGAGGAAACAAAATCAGGAGAAATGAATGATGAAATATTGATTTCATTTCATTGAATTTTTAAAGATAACAGGGTTTACATTTGGAATTTTAAAAGACAAGAAATTAAAAGAAAAACATCCGAGTTACACCTTGAGATAACTCGCGATGCAAGAAAAATGTGGCAAGACCGGTCTACCGGGACTCCCGCCTGTTTGGGAATGGCGTAGCCTCCAAATTTTGCAGTTTAGCATTTGGTCCCATGTACAGCACCTCAGCAGTGCTCGAGCCTTCCCCGGGCTGGACCATGTGGGTTTCATATAACATCTGTTTCATAGCCCCCACAGATTTCCTCAATTTCTTTTCGGCCCGGTTGTCTGCCTGAGTTTCTCCCAAGATCTCCTTGCCTTTGTATGTCACTACCGTCTTGCTGTAATTCCATGGTACGGCAGTGGGATCCGCCATGGGCCTTTGTGGCGCGCGACCGATGACCACAGGCTCATTCAGCCTTGGTGGGCATACCGGTCCCCGAGCCACATAGGCCCCCTTTTGCACATACAATTGAGCCTTTTGCTTGTTTAATTTAAATCTCTTGGGAGGGCTCAATGGCATTTGTTCTTTCTTGCGCCCTCGAGGGACATAAAGAACGGCATCTTTAGAGGGCATTGCCCCGGTTTCAACTTTTACTTTTCCTTCAGCCTTCTGAGGGACAGTTTTGCTCTTCTTCTCTGTTCTGTCCTGTTCTAGGACAGTTTTTGGCTTGGTTTCTGTGTCGGCTATGGCGATGATAGCTTTCAAGGCTGGGTCAAATTCCTTGTCTTCACAAATCATTCCAATAACCAGCCCATTGTTGTGAGCTGGTAGTGGATTATTGGTTACATTGGGAATATCCTCATCTCTCAGCATTATCCTTTTTTGTTCGCTTAGATCTTCCACCGCTATTTTCAATGTCCAACACTTCTCTGTATCATGCCCTTCTGCCCCTGAGTGATACGCACATCGAGTGCCCCTTTGATAGGAAGGTGACTTTGGGTTTTGCCGATTCGGGGGAACAGGTTGGAGCAGACCCATTTGAACCAACTTTGGGAACAGGCTTGAATATGTTTCACCAATGGGTGTGAAGTTTCTCCTCGGTGGCTCTCGGGCACGGAAGTTATTTTGTGGGGGTCGAGGATTGTAGTAGGTTTGGTACGGAGGTTGATTTCTAGGTGGTGGAGCTCTGTTCTGATTAAACCGTTGTTGGGGTATGCCATATGGCTGGGCATTCATTACCTCATATGGTGGATGAGCATAGGCTATACCCTGGTGGGGGTAGTAATGTTGTGAAGCCCTTTCAGAGAAGAATGGTCTAGGTAGTCGAGGTTTTCTTGTACTTGAAGCGGCCATTGCTGATTCCTCTTTCTGTTTTCTGATGGGCTAATCCTCCGGACCCACCTTGGATGGCTTGGGAGGTAGCTCTTATGGCAGATTGACTCAAAATCCGCCCTGTATTCAGACCGTTCTCGACCATTTCTCCGATTTTAATGGCCTCAGCAAGCGGCTTCCCCATCGCAGACATCATATTTTGATAATAATCAGCTTCTTGAGCTTGGAGAAAGACCGTGACCATTTCAACCTCATCCATTGGAGGTTTCACCCTCGATGCTTGCTCACGCCATTTGACGGCATACTCCCGGAAGATTTCCGAGTCTTTCTTCTTTAAATTTGCTAAGGAATTTCTGTCCGGAGCAATGTCAATATTGTACTGGAACTGGCGGACAAAATCCCTGGCCAAATCGTCCCAAGTATGCCAACGGGATATTTCTTGGTCCATGTACCACTTGGAAGCAATACCGACCAAACTTTCCCCAAAGTAAGCCATGAGGAGCTCTTCTTTTTCGCCTGCTCCCCTCAGCTGATTGCAAAACCTTTTGAGATGGGCGATGGGATCCTCATGTCCATCATATTTCTCAAACTTTGGGGTTTTAAAACCCAACGGTAGATGCACATGAGGGAACATACACAGGTCGGCGTACGATACACTTTTCTGTCCGCTCAAACCCTGTATGTTTTTGAGACTTTGCTCGAGACTTCTCATCTTTTTAGCAATCTCATCTTGCTCAGGAGTTTTTACATTTGTCTCTTGCCCTAAGGTAAACTCGTACCTAGGCGGCTGAGGATAAGCACTTGCAGCGAACTGGGCTGATTCCATCGGGAAAAGTTGTGCTTGATATGTAAAAGGGGAGGGATTGAAGCAAGGCCTGGGCAAGGTAGGTTGTGTCGTGGCTAAACAAGGCGGTGCAGTAAATATGTTTGAGGCCATACCAGAAATTGACACATGGGGGCGATCCTCAGGGGGTGTTCCCACAAAATTGGCAGTGATGGTGGGGTATCCCAGTGGGTAGCTTATTGGAATGTTGGTAGTTCCACTGGCTCTAGGAAAGAGTTCGGGAAATCCGGGAATGGCATTTGGTGGTTCCTTTCCGTTTGTCCAAGCGTCCAACATTTCCATCATGCGAAGACGCAATAATCTATTTTCTTCGGCAGTTGCCGATTCTGGATCCAAGATGCCTGAGATTGGATTTTCTTCTGTAATAGGAACTGTTGGTAGTGTCATTTCTGATGTCATCTCGACACTTCCTTTTGATCTCGTGAAGTACGGGTGATGCGCCAGTACTACCACAAAACCAATCACCAACAAAACCTAAGACTCAACAGCAAACCGATTAGTTTGTGGCAAATAACAAATAGGTAATCGCACGTTGGGGTGTGATGCACCTAAGCAGTTAAATGTGTTTCTATATGTTTCAAAACGGTTGCCTGTTTCATCCCGGCTCTCTACTTCCCTCATTTTTTTTATTTTTTTTATTTTCACTCTTTTCTTTCTATCCCGTTCTCGCTCTCTTTTCACTTCTTTTTTTTCGTTGATCATTTTTTTTTTGGTCTCTTTTTCTTTTTTCTTTTTTTAATTACAAAAAGGAGTCATTTTGCAAACCTTTAAATAACGCGGCTACTTTTGCAAACATGGCCCTTCAGCACTTCAGAAGGGAAGATTTTAGGGCTGTGCTTGCTAGGTAGCCAAAAATTAAAATAGGTGATCATTTTTGCAAAAACAGCCTTCCGGCGTCCTTTTGGAGACATTTGACTATTTACGCAAAGATGACAATACCTAACCACTCTTTCCTTTATTTTCGAAATTTTCTAAAGTAAAATTCTTAAAAGAAGAAAGGGTATTTCTGGATTTTTTTTTATTAATTTTTTTTAAATTTTATTCGAAAGAAAACTATTTTTGGGAATTTTCCAAAAGTAGAATAAAATATTTTAATTGAATTTTACTTTATCTTTTCAAGAGAGAAAAAATTTTATTGCCCCATATTCCTAATATTTACTCATTATCAAAAATCAAGAAAGAAAGTACATTTTTTTGATTTTTTTTTTTATAAGCAAAAATATTTTTCGTTTTTTTTTTATTACTTTTTTTTATTTATTTCTTATTTTGTTTTGAAAATATTTTGATTGAATTTTTATTTCAATGTCTCAAATTTCCAAGATCTCAAAAATCAAGAAAGGATTCTTTGAGTCTTCTAAATCTTTTATTTTATTTTATAAAAGAGTATATAAAATATACTTTTTTTTTTGAGTTCTTGTAAAAAAAAAAAAAAAAGAAAGAAAGTATTTTTTTTGATTTTTCGTTTATTTAGAAAGTTTTTATTTTTTAATTTTTTTAATTAATTTTTCCTTAATTATACATATATATATATATATATATATGTATATATATTTAAAAAAACTATTTTTAGAAAGTTTAGAAGTGAAAGAAAAATATTTTTCTGAATTTTGTTGTTGTTTTTTTTTTCTTTTCATAGAAAACTTTCAATACCTCGAATTCCTAAAATTTATTTATTATCAAAGAATCTAGAAGGAAAATATTTTTGAACAACCAAAAAAAAAAAAAAAGTTTTTTTTTGAAATTTTTTAGAACTTTTCTTTCTTTCATTCTAGAAAGACAAAGTATTTTGGATTTTAGCTTTTTTTTTTTTTTTAAAAAAACAAAATTCTTTTCAAATTTCATTTTGTTTTTTATTTATTTTTGAAAATATTTTGGCAGCATTTTCGCCTTATTTTGAACACCAGGTTTTGAAAAACATGTAACGACCCTCAATTTTATACCTCGCCCCTCCATCATTTTATTTCTCGATTTTTCCAATTTTATCTAAATGGCCGATCGACACGCAAACCGAGATGAAATAATGCACAAGTAGCACGTAAATTATGCATCAGGATGGTCTTTAATTTCGAGGTCACCTGTCCTAGACGGACCCAACCCCTGTGTTGAGTCCCCTAAGTCAGATGCACATGATGCAAAAATAACGTTCCTACTTGGGATCCGGCATGAGATCACGTTATTCTAAGTTAAAACCTGGGTAGTGGTCTAGACTGGTGAACCCGAGCGGACAACTCGAGCCGAGGAGGGGGCTACGTACAGGGCACCAAAAGGCCACCCGGCTTTGTAACTTGTCCGGCCTCTTTCTTATTTCAGGTAAGACACTAACAGAATGGGAAGTCACGACTAGCGTGCATCTCCCCGAAGATGAGAAGAGAAGGGTTCGGAACAATTTATAAACAGTTCAAATAATATTAAAGCAGTAAAAAGCGACATTTAGCACATTAGGCTCAACAGGTAATAAAATCAGAAAAAAGCCGAAAAATAACAATCATTCTAAGCTCGAATTCTTGAACCCTGAACCAGAGATTCTGGGTTCGGTCCCCAGCGGAGTCGCCAGAGCTGTCACACCTCTTTTCGTACATCCCCCGGGAAGGAAATGTATAAAATAAGTTTTTCCAATTAAAGTGACATTATTCTAACTGGGATTATTTATTTAATTTTTAGAGTCGCCACTTGAAATATTTTAATTGGTGTTCCAAGTCACCGATTTATTTTTATCCCAGATCGAGGAAAATTTCGACTTTCTTTTTGAAGTCTGCGAACCAGAAATTCTAACTAAGGAATTCTGTTAACCCGAGGAAAGGTGTTAGGCACCTTCGGGTTTCGTGGTTCTAGCATGGTCGCTCAATTGTTATAATCGGCTTATCATCTGATTTTAATACCTGTTATTAACCTATGGTGCATTTTTACTTTATTCCGCTTTTCCGCTTTTAAATTATTGGAGAATTGCGATGTTGATCAAAATATGTCACGAATTACGTCACATAAGCGCACCCGTAATTTGTAACACCTTTTAATTGAACATCGAAATTTTGGATTTGGGTCACATAAATGCGCACCCGAATTTAGGAAATTTAGTTTATTAGAATAGCGCGCCTAAAGCAGCTACGTGTTTTTAATTTGTCGAGGGCCATGGAATTTGCTAAATGGCACGCCTCAGTTTTCTAAATGTTTAATTAATGAGGGCCATATGTTTGTATATTTATTTGGTATGGCACACCTCAAATTAATTTTAATGCTTTTATTATTTAAAATCGTTTAAATCGGGCCACCTAAAAGGCACCCCCGAAGGTTGGCATCGTCACTATGTCACGGAAACCGTACCCATAGCGACAAAGTAATTAATCGTGTTTAATTTAACTTCCTAAGTTCACAACATTGAAAGCTTATTTATCTTATATCTAATTAATTAGAGGGCCATTAGGGATCGTTATTAACTATATGGCACACCCCTACTAATTTAAAATTTTTATTAGTACTATATGTCCGTAGACAATGAATTAGGCCCAATACAATTTACCCTAATGTGATTCTACAGCCCTGGGTTTTGTGGAAAAAATCCATTTTTCAGCTTTAACACTAACTTTTCAAAAATGGCCACCTTTGAATTACAAAGTGGACAGACATTTCGCTAGAACAAACAACGACTGTTTAATAGCAAACGGATGATGAATTTCTTGCATTAACGAACATTACTGCAAAATAACAATGTAGTACAATGGAATAGATAACCTCATTTCAGCACAAATCCTTAACAAATAGCCACATTTTTTAAACAAATTCCAATGGTTCACACATACTGCCAGTGACTTCACAGTCAACAATTTCTGTGGCCAAATACATTCATAATTTACACTACAGCAACCATAAATCAACTCACTATCTTGCTTACAAATATGATCGTTAATTCCCAACATATAACGGCAATCTGAATTTTTACGTTAGTGACCATTACCACATAACCAAAATTTACTGCATCCAGATTACTATATTAAGAACACTTTTTTACAAGTAACTTTATAAATGACAGTTTCAGTTCTACTAAACAATCATACTTCCAGTTTAGTACTCTCGACGACAAAGAAAACGAGGTTACCAACAGCAATTTACTGGACAGCCAATATCACTCGAACATCAGACATTATAATCAACAAAGATGAAACCGATAGCGTAGCAGTAGTTTTAGACAGATCTGATTTTTGTGAATTAGCAAATTTATTCTTAGAAATACGAAGAAAACCAAGCAGCTTATAACATACATTTTTTAATACTCAATGTCTTAACCATTAGTTGATACGAAACTTATGAAAATCAGTGACATTCAAGCTAGGCTGTTACAGAAAATCGAAACATAATGTGCCTTTAGATCAATACGAGCTTACACTAGATTCAACTTGAATAACTTAACGAGTTACCATAAGGAAACCAGCAACACAAGACGTAGTAACGTGAAACGCGCAAGTCAATTATATATATTCAAACTAACAGCTAGCACAGACAGAAACATACAGAAACAAAACGACCTTAGATATGGCGTCAAGGCGCGATAGTATTCGTAATGGCTAAGAATGCAAGCGGAAAATAACAGAATTGACATTTAATAAAGAAGACAAACAACACTTCATTGAACAAATACGCTTCATTCATAATCTGTAATCGCAAATGGTGTGAAACATACCTAATTAACACACGACACTAAGCAGCAGCCAACAGCAATAATCGAACGACCAAAGCAATTCCTTCTCCCAGTCCTTTCTTTCTTTCTTTTTAAAACGAACTCTCTGTTAAAACCTCTCTATTTTTCTTCTTTTTACTCCTTTGTTTTTTACTCTTTGCTTTCTTTTTTTAAGAACAAATTTCAGACCTCAACAATTTCTCACTCTGTTTTTCTTAACTTTCTTTCTTTTTAAATTTCAGACTCTTCTTCCCAAACAGATTTTTTTTCCGACCCCTTTTGTAAACAAAACTCCAACTATATATAGGACTCCCCCAAAACCCTTTTCCCCAAGAAACCCCGGAAAAAATAAAACCGAAAAACCTAAGAAAAATCCCAAACCTCTTTTTATCCGAGAATCAAACGAATCTTCTTTTTGAAACCGAATCGGGACAGATGGAAGGCGAGGATCAGTTGAGAATTGATCCACGGTCCCCATTTGACTCAAAAATGGTCCCAAATACGCCAAAACCCTCGAGTGTACGTGTTTTTGTCAGGGTTTGTTAGGGCTAGAGTACGTGAGGAGGAGGGGGGGACCACGGACGAGTTGGGGTTTCAACTCGTCCGAGTTTGAGCGAGTTTGGTGGCGGAATCCGGCGGTGACAGTGGGTTGGGCAGATGGGTGTAGTGGCGGGGGGTGTCTTTGGGTGTAGGAAAAGATTAGGTTTAGGGTTTTACTTTAGGATGCTTTTGTATTTAGTGTAGTATGATTTTGGGCCGTTGATCATATTAAGATCAACGGCTGAGATTTAAAGGAGAGGAAAACGAATTTGGGCTGATGAGGGGGAAATGGATTGGGCCTGCTGGATTTCTAAATGCTTTTGGGCCTGATTTAAATTAAGACTAGCCCAAATCTGGTCCCTTTTACTATTAATCAATTTTATTCCTTTAGTTGACAATTACTACTAGATTACTTGATAATTAAAACAAATCTCAATCCCTAAAAATGTAAAATTAAACTAAAGTAATTATTTACAAAAATTATGATAATCCTTGAATCTACTAATTAAGATTAGGAATTAAAGAAAGTGTAAATGAACAATTTTTTATGATTTTCAATTTTTCAAAACGATTAATTACTAACTTAACTCTAAAATGCCACCTAAATCCTAAATGCAATGCATGATGATGATTTTTTAGTATTTTGCATGAATTAATTATTAACAATTGAATAATTAAACAACCTAATAAAATTCCAACATGACTAACACTTAATTATAACTTATTTAATGATTTTTATGAAAGTATTTCGGGTATGGTAACAATCAAGTGCTCACACCTTGCATAAAACAGGATTAGTGTTGCCAAAAATAATATCATCTACGTAGATTTGTACAATTAAATTACCTTCAGACGATCGTTTGATAAAAAGAGTAGTATCAATATTACCTCTGTCAAACCCATGTTCGACTAAGAATGAGCTCAGCCTTTCATACCAAGCTCTAGGAGCTTGCCTTAGACCACGGGTTATGCCGGGGATAAAGAAAAATAAAAGTCTTTGGGTTATGCCAAAGAGATCCGCGGGTTATGCCGGGGATGAGGGTTGAAACCTTTGGGTTATGCCAAAGGGATCCACGGGTTATGCCGGGGATGAAGGTAAAGGTCTTTTGGGTTATGCCAAAGAGGTCCACGGGTTATGCCGGGACAAAGAAAACCAAAAGTCTTTGGGTTATACCAAAGAGATCCACGGGTTATGCCGGGGATGAGGATTGAAACCTTTGGGTTATGCCAAAGGGATCCACGGGTTAAGCCGGGGATGAAGGTAAAGGTCTTTGGGTTATGCCAAAGAGATCCACAGGTTATGCCGGGGATCCACGGGTTATGCTGGGGATAAAGGAAAGATAAAAGGTCCTTAGGTTATGCCAGGGAGATCCACGGGTTATGCCGGGGATAAAAGAAAAACAAAAGTCTTTGGGTTATGCCAAAGAGATCCAAAATAATGTAAAAACAGAGTTTGGAGAGGACTTCCCTATGATTATTGCTGCCAAGCTGCTTTTAGCCTTTGCGCAGTTTTCCTTCTGGTTACACCTGCTTCTTGCGAGGTGGATTTGGATTGCACCAATTTCCTGTTTTCAAACAAAGAGCAATCGTTAGTTTGAAACGGTGATTGGTTTTGTGGCCTTGATGGTTCTAATAGCTTGATCCTGGCCTAACTTTCAGCGAGAACCTCCGCTTCTTGCTTGATTTTGAAAGTCGATTCCTTTCTTGAACCAAAAGACTCAATTTGCAAAATTTTTGTGGCCGCTTGCCCATATGGGATTCTGCCTTTTGACTTTTCTTGCCTCTGGGGCTTTTTGTTTTTGACTTTCTTTTTATTTTTCATCAATTCGGGGTTTCAGAGCATTAGCCATCATGGCCAGTCGGGTCCGACTTGATGCACTCGCTGAGGCTGGAACTTCTTTTGGATCTGGCTTTTATGAAGCGGGACCCTGTAAAACCAGTCTTGACACCTTTTCTTTGTATTAGTTTTCGGAAGCAGAATTAGACCGAAAGGGATTCAAAGAAAAGTAAGCAAAAGATGAGAGAATGAATTTAAGAAAGTGTCCCTTTCGGGGAAAGAGAAGGACTTATCTGGGGTGCATGCAAACATTACATAGACATGACATGCTTCTTGGACTGGATGCCTGATCTGCGCAACTATCCAATTCCCCATGAACCCATCACAATCTGTATTCTGAAACCGAGCAAACTTGCCTGGACTCACAGTACCCATAGTGGCGAGGATACTCACTTGTCGATCAACAGCGCCCTTTGCGGGTTTTCGCCAATTGACCTCTCTCATTTCTCTTCTCACCGTCGCCTTGTAGTGCTCTTTGCGAGTTTTCACTGACAAGACTCTCTCATTTTTAATTTCCCTGCTCACATCGCCTTACGGTACCCGTGTGGGTTTTCACCAATAAGACTCTCTCATTTTATTTCTCTCATTTTGAATGCATTCTCTGGTTTTGGAAACCTTTCTCCGATTGATCAGAAGGACTTGAACAGGTGTTGGGTAAAGAGAATTTTGATTGGATTATAACTTTGGAACATTTCAGGCGAAAACACCGCCGAACCATTATAACATCTGCCCCAGTTTTACTTTTGGGGGAATTTGGATTTTTATTTTGGTGTGACTGAACCTCAGGGAGAGGCTGCCTACGTATCCTTTCGGAATCAAGTCAGACGTAGTTCAGGCTACGTTGGTTTTGGATTTTTGTTTTGTTTTCTTTTTCTTTTTCTCTTTTTTTTCTTTTACTTTTTTCTTTACTTTTTTTTCTTTTTTTTTTCTTTCTTTACTTTTTTTTCTTTTTGTTTTTTTTTTTTTTTTTTCAACTACACTTTCCAGTGATGCTTTCGAGTTCCAAAGAGGGTAATCAAAGAAGGGTATTGGCTCAACGAGTTAGCAAAGGATTGAAGTGTTTGGATAGAAGAAATGATGGCCTTCGTCATCTCGAATAGAAAGGTTACACATAGTACCTTTTCACTGCATCTGCATTCACTGCTGTTTCAGGATCATTTCCCTCAATGTCTCCCAAATACAGCGCTCCCCTGGGCAATATCTTTCTAATGATATATGGGCCTTTCCAATTAGGAGCGAATTTCCCTTTTGCTTCCAAAGCTAATACAAAGAAAAGGTGTCAAGACTGGTTT
>MCJB01018373.1:59072-81442 GCA_002018475.1 Nicotiana obtusifolia | reverse complement strand
ATAACGGCAATCTGAATTTTTACGTTAGTGACCATTACCACATAACCAAAATTTACTGCATCCAGATTACTATATTAAGAACACTTTTTTACAAGTAACTTTATAAATGACAGTTTCATTTCTACTAAACAATCATACTTCCAGTTTAGTACTCTCAACGACAAAGAAAACGAGGTTACCAACAGCAATTTACTGGACAGCCAATATCACTCGAACATCAGACATTATAATCAACAAAGATGAACCGATAGCGTAGTAGTAGTTTTAGACAGATCTGATTTTTGTGAATTAGCAAATTTATTCTTAGAAATACGAAGAAAACCAAGCATCTTATAACATACATTTTTTAATACTCAATGTCTTAACCATTAGTTGATACGAAACTTATGAAAATCAGTGACATTCAAGCTAGGCTGTTACAGAAAATCGAAACATAATGTGCCTTTAGATCAATACGAGCTTACACTAGATTCAACTTGAATAACTTAACGAGTTACCATAAGGAAACCAGCAGCACAAGACGTAGTAACGTGAAACGCGCAAGTCAATTATATATATTCAAACTAACAGCTAACACAGACAGAAACATACAGAAACAAAGCGACCTAAGATATAGCGTCAAGGCGCGATAGTATTCGTAATGGCTAAGAAGGCAAGCAGAAAATAACAGAATTGACATTTAATAAAGAAGACAAACAACACTTCATTGAACAAATACGCTTCATTCATAATCTGTAATCGCAAATGGTGTGAAACATACCTAATTAACACACGACACTAAGCAGCAGCCAACAGCAATAATCGAACGACCAAAGCAATTCCTTCTCCCAGTCCTTTCTTTCTTTCTTTTTAAAACGAACTCTCTGTTAAAACCTCTCTGTTTTTCTTCTTTTTACTCCGTTGTTTTTTACTCTTTGCTTTCTTTTTTAAGAACAAATTTCAGACCTCAACGATTTCTCACTCTGTTTTTCTTAACTTTCTTTCTTTTTAAATTTCAGACTCTTCTTCCCAAACAGATTTTTTTTCCGACCCCCTTTGTAAACAAAACTCCAACTATATATAGGACTCCCCCAAAACCCTTTTCCCCAAGAAACCCCGGAAAAAATAAAACCGAAAAACCAAAGAAAAATCCCAAACCTCTTTTTATCCGAGAATCAAATGAATCTTCTTTTTGAAACCGAATCGGGACAGATGGAAGGCGAGGATCAGTTGAGAATTGATCCACGGTCCCCATTTGACCCGAAAATGGTCCCAAATACGCCAAAACCCTCGAGTGTACGTGTTTTGTCAGGGTTTGTTAGGGCTAGAGTACGTGAGGAGGAGGGGGGGACCACGGACGAGTTGGGGTTTCAACTCGTCCGAGTTTGGGCAAATTTGGTGGCGGAATCCGACGGTGACAGTGGGTTGGGCAGATGGGTGTAGCGGCGGGGGGTGTGTTTGGGTGGAGGAAAAGATTAGGTTTAGGGTTTTAGTTTAGGATGCTTTTATATTTAGTGTAGGATGATTTTGGGCCGTTGATCATATTAAGATCAACAGCTGAGATTTAAAGGAGAGGAAAACGAATTTGGGCTGATGAGGGGGAAATGGATTGGGCCTGCTGGATTTCTAAATGCTTTTGGGCCTGATTTAAATTAAGACTAGCCCAAATCTGGTCCCTTTTACTATTAATCAATTTTATTCCTTTAGTTGACAATTACTACTAGATTACTTGATAATTAAAACAAATCTCAATCCCTAAAAATGTAAAATTAAACTAAAGTAATTATTTACAAAAATTATGATAATCCTTGAATCTACTAATTAAGATTAGGAATTAAAGAAAGTGTAAATGAACAATTTTTTATGATATTTGATTTTTCAAAACGATTAATTACTAACTTAACTCTAAAATGCCACCTAAATCCTAAATGCAATGCATGATGATGATTTTTTAGTATTTTGCATGAATTAATTATTAACAATTGAATAATTAAACAACCTAATAAAATTCCAACATGACTAATACTTAATTAAAACTTATTTAATGATTTTTATGAAAGTATTTCGGGTATGGTAAAAATCACGTGCTCACACCTTGCATAAAACAGGATTAGTTATCATCTACGTAGATTTGTACAATTAAATTACCTTCAGACGATCGTTTGATAAAAAGAGTAGTATCAATATTACCTCTGTCAAACCCATGTTCGACTAAGAATGAGCTCAGCCTTTCATACAAAGCTCTAGGAGATTGCTTTAGACCGTACAATGCTTTGGACAGTTTGTACACATGATTTGGAAAGAATTCATTTACAAATCCTGGAGATTGCTTAACAAATACTTCATCAGAGATGAACCCATTTAAGAAAGCACTTTTCACATCCATCTAAAATAGTCTAAAACATTTATGAGCAGCATAGGCTAATAGAATGCGAATAGATTCTAACCTGGCAACATGGGTGAAGGTCTCCTCGTATCAATTCCTTCTTGTTGTGAGTAACCTTGAGCGACCAGTCTAGTTTTATTTCGTACTACTTGTCCGATTGTCAAGACTCATTCAACTTATTTCTGTACATCCATTTTGTTCCAACAATGAATGCATTTGGTGGTTTAGGAATGAATTCTCATACCTTATTTTTCTCAAATTGGTCAAGCTCTTCCTTCATTGCAGTTATTCAACTTTTGTCCCCAAGGGCCTCATCCACCTTTTTTGTTCGAACTGGGATATGAGAGCAATATTTGATGTCTGCTTTAGTGATCTTCTAGTTTTCATTCCTTCCTGAGGGTCTCCATTGATGTACTTATGTGGATATCCAGGCTCACCTTTCCATTCATTTGGAACAACTGATACTGGCTCCTTTTTAACAGGATTTGACTGATCAATTATAGAAGATTCCTAATTGTCTACAGGACTGTTAGTCGACTGATCTTGCTGATCAGTCACCTCATCCTGAGTGTTTTCACTTGTATTGATAGACTTTGGAACTATGAAAATTTCCTCCCTTAAGGAAGTTTTTCATTCCTTAAGCGAGGGTTAGTGTCCACAAAAATCACATGTATGGATTCTTCAATAGAAAGAGTGCGCTTATTAAAATCTCTACATGCTCTACTAGAGGGAGAGTATCCAAGAAAAATACCTTCATCGCTTTTGGGATCAAACTTACCAAGATTGTCTTTTCCATTGTTGTGAATGAAGTATTTGCAGCCAAAAGGATGAAAATAATTGATGTTGGGTCTTTTATCTCTCCATAGTTCATATGGAGTCTTTTTGAGAATAGGTCGAATTAAGCATCTGTTGATCCTGCGACATGCTGTGCTTACAGCTTTTGCCCAGAAGTAGTGTGTTCTATTTTTGCGTTCTATCGCTCAATTTTGTTGCGGTGATCTTGGAGATGAAAATTGTGAGAGATCCCTTGATCATTACAGAAGTTCTCAAATACTTTCCTTTCAAATTCTCCTCCATGATCACTTCTTATAGAAGATATGTAGTAACCTTTTTCCCGCTGCACCTTCTTGTAGAAGACTTCAGAGTTCCTTAATGCCTCATCTTTATGACTTAGAAAGATAACCCAGGTAAATCGAGAAAAATCATCTACTATAACAAAGGCATATTTTCTACCACCTATGCTAGCGGTTCTAGTTGGACCAAAAAGGTCCATATGCAGGAGTTGAAGAGATTTTGTACTAGAAACAATATTTTTAACCTTAAAAAAGGACCTAGTTTGTTTTCCTAGTTGACATGCATCATATATTTGATCTTTTGAAAAATCTAGTTTTGGAAGATCAATGACAAAGAT
This sequence comes from Nicotiana obtusifolia, assembly GCA_002018475.1. NCBI lineage: Eukaryota > Viridiplantae > Streptophyta > Magnoliopsida > Solanales > Solanaceae > Nicotiana > Nicotiana obtusifolia. The sequence continues at coordinate 77,666 of MCJB01018373.1, read as the reverse complement.
CATTTTTGGAAAGTTTATGAATAGTATGCATGCTGGCATTACCAAGTTTTCTGTGCCATACCCAAGGATCATCAATCATAGATGCTAGACAAATTTGATTACCAAGACTATCTATGTCATTGATGGTATAGACATTCTTGTCTTTATTTTCAGAAAGAATAACTTTACCTTATTCGTCTTCAATAAACCAACCATGCTTTTTAAAACGAACCTCATAGTCATTGTCACATAGTTGACTGATACTGAGAAGGTTGTAGCCAAGTTCATCAACCAGGTACACTTCGTCTACATCACATGTTAAGCTGAGAGGAACTCTTCCAACTCCAATTACATTTCCTTTTGATTTGTCTCCAAAAGTGACAGTTCCTTCATCTAGTTTAGTGACAGTTTTGAACAGTTGTTTGTCACCAGTCATATGTCTCGAACATGCGCTATCAAGGTACCATTTTCCTTTTCGATTCTTCTTGCGGTGTTCCTGAAAAAATAAAATTATTTGTTTTTAGGTACCCAAACCTGCTGGGCTCCTGAATGGTTAGTGTTCTGAGTATTAGCTTGACTAGAAGGCTTGGGTTGCCAAACCCATCTCCTGTTGTACTTAAACCTGCAATGATTAGAGGTATGACTGAGTTTTTCACAATAAAAATAAAAATATAAGGGGTTATAAGAATTTTCAGAGACTTTTTCTCCTCTGATTCCAAGCCTGCAGTGGTTAGTGTTGTGACCATTTTTGCCACAATGAGTGCATACAAAGAGATTTTTAGTTCTAGTCAGAGATGAGAAGCAAACTGATTTGATCCAACTGAACTATGACTGGTGAATTTTCGCAATCCATTCAGTTGAAGTTAAAGTTCATTAACTTCATCTTGAAGTATATCTGTCTCAATTTCACACACTTTCAATTTCAGAGCCCAGTTTTTCTTTTCTCTTTGGATTTTCGAAGTTCATTAAGAATTTTCTCAATATCTGCAGGAGCATATCAATAAATTCTTGGAGTTCATGACAGTTAGGACATGTAGTAAGACGTACCTCACTTGTTCCTTCGTCTGTCATGAGACCAAGTTCACTTGAGTCTTCATCGCTATCTTCTTTGATGGCCATGAAACACATGTTGAAAATTTCTTCGTGATCAGATTCTTCTCCATCACTTCAAGCTCCAAGGATTTCTTCTTTAAAAAATTCATGCTTAGTTTCTTTTTCAGTTTACGGCATTCGGCTTGAATGTGTCCATGTTTTTCTCACTCATAGCATCTTCCATCATTTTTGTCATTTTCATTATTTATTTTCCTTTTCTGAAATTTGATTTCTGTTTTTCCTCATCATGCTTGTTACAACTTTGGAGAGCATAGCTATATTCTCATCTTGTTCTCCTCCTCCTTCTTCTTCTTCATTTTCTGATTCAACCACAGTTGCTTTGAATGCAACTGTCTTATTTTTTTCTTGTTGAACTTGCCTGTCTAAATGTATTTTCTCAAATGCAATTAGATCACCTTTGAGTTCATCATAGGACATTTTGTCAAAATCCTGACATTCCAAAGCAATGACTTTGGATTGCTAAATTATGGGAAGACTTCTCAAAAATTTTCTGACTTGTTCTTCACTTTTGATTGGTCTACCAAAGGATTTCAAGTCTCCAAGGATTTTGCTGAACCTAGAAAATATTTCCTCCATTGATTCTCCATCCTTCATTTGAAATAATACATAATCTCGAACTAGGAGATTGATCATTGTCTCTTTCACCTTGTTGGTTCTTTCTTTCATATGTGACCTCTAACTTATCCCACATTTTCTTTACAGTTTCACAGCTTGATATCTTTTCGTATTCTTCCCCGCTAATAGCATTGTACAGCAGATTTTTTGCCTTGGCATTCACTTGAATAACAGTTGATTGTTCCTCAGTGTACTCATCTAAATCAAGAGGATTAGATGATACTATAATTTCACCGTTTTTATCCTTCTTTGGCAGAATTGAAAGATTTCTCTTTTTAATCACACGCCAAACCTTAATGTCATATGACATAGTATAGGTCTCCATGCGCACTTTCCAATGAGAGAATTGATGGCCATTGAAGTAAGGAGGTCGTACCTGAGAGTTTCCTTCTTGAATTAGTGCTCCAAATACTGTGTTTGATGCTATGATCTTTACTTCACTTGTTGTTAAGCAATGTTCGTGAGTCCTGCTTTGATACCAATTGAAAGTACAAGTAGGGTGGTGAATTGTAGCCGATTTAAAAACCTTAGTTGACTATGTAGGAAATTAGTCGACTAAACTTTACACAGTGATTGATCGCAGCAGAAATAAACTGAGCAGATAGAAAAGTAAAGGAGACACATTTTTATGCGGTATCCTGTTATTCAGAATATTTTAATCATTTAAGTTTATCAGTAATATTTTTAAATATACTCTTCCCTACTATAAATTTTAATTAGTTTTTATATTAACGTTTTACCTATAACCAAAATAATGTCATATTTTATTTTAAATTGTAACTTTTATTTAGTCTTAAATATTTATACATAATTTGTTTGATTATCATGTTCCAAATGTATTGACTTATTTTATAATTAATTTTGTATTAGATGCATTTAAATTTTCTTTCTTTTTTAGCTATAAGACACAATTTTATTTTTAATATTCATTAATAAAATTGCCGATATTAGAATTTTATTTTTTATTTTTAAAATTTTATTTAATCATAGAAAAATATTTTATTAATTGTTTGAACACATTATCTCTAGATATTGTAGTAATATTTTTACTGTCACTTTATTTCTTAACGTAATATATTTAATAACAAAAGAATCTCATCTCAAATTCAAATAATTCTTATCATTCTATTTTCTAAATTGAGCGCATTTTCAAAAATTATGCTATGCTCTCAAATTTAAACTAACTGCACTCAATTCAGATATTAATCATAAAAAAATATTTTCTTAATTGCTTGAACATATTATATCTAAATATTGTAGTAATATTTTCAATGTCATTTTAGTTCTTTACATAAATTTTCTTTCTTTTTTAGTTTTAAGATACAAATTTAATTTTTAATTTTCATTAGTAAAATTACCTATATTAGAAATTTATTTTGTATTTTAAAATTTTATTTATTTTTCATTAATAAGACTTCAATTTCATGGTATTATCCATAATTTGAGCATTCTCATCATAGTTTTAAGAAATTTCAAATCTCAAATTCAAATAGTCTTTTCCTTTGATTTGTAATGTAAATTTCTAATTATTTAACATAATTTTTCTATTTTTTAAAATCTAATATATAGTCTTGTTACGTTTTATGTGGCTTTTCATTAACTTGTAATTTTATTTAATATCTTTATCAACTACTTTCCTTTAATGATATATAGATAAAATATATAAATTTTTTAATTATAGAATAAATATTTATTTTGTTTTAAAAATATTGCTAGAAAATTTAAATTATTTAAAATTAAATAATATTTTTAAGTATTGTATATTTACTTTATTTTATTTTCTAAACTTATGATTTATAAATGTCCTTACATTATCTCTAATTTATTTTTATTGTTCAATATTTTTAGTTTTTCATTTTATCTATCAGACTTGAGTTAGGTGGACTTATATTATGACTTTTCTCATCATAATGTAAAATTCTCATCTCAAATTTAAATGAGTTTTACCCTTTTTCTCAATGATAAAAAATCTGAATTGTTATTTTTTTCTCTATTTATTCTTTATTTTTGATTTATATTATTCAAATACTTAATATTATTACATTGTCCTGTAAATTTTTTATTAGCTTGTTTGAATTTAATATGTATTTTTATCACACTCATTCTAATATAATATAGATAAAAATTAAAAAACTTTCACATATCAAATTCAAATTATTTTTATCATTCTATTTTCTTAATTGGACCGTATTTTCAAAATATTATGTTATGCTTTAAAAAAACTAAAGGAACTCAATTCAAATATTAATCATAGAAAAATATCTTCTTAATTGTTTGAACACATTATATCTAACTGTTGTAGTAATATTTACGTATAAAATATTCGTTTGCACGATTTATCAATATTAATATTACTTTATTATTCTTGTTATTAAAATATCTTTTACTGATTATTTAGCTTTTCTCTTACCTTATAAATAATTTATATATTTTATGTAAGATTTTATTTTGATGCTTGAATTTATTTAATTTTTAAACTCAATAAATATTTAATATCTTAAGTAAATTTTATTTTTATTTTATATTTTAACTTACTCCAAAGTAAATAGTTACAGGTTATCTCAATTTATGTCTTGACATTTTTTTTTATTTTTTTCTATTATAGGTTTTAATTAATTTTTCACCTCCATATTTCTAGCTAATATAAAAGAAAATCTATGAGTGGATCAATATATATATATATATATATATATATATATATATATACATACTTATATGTATATTAGATTTGTCTAAGATCTATTTAGATTACGTATAAGATTCATTAAACTACTTTCATTAATTATGTTTCTATTTTTTAATTTATAATTATTAATGTTATCCTAAAATTGCCAAGTAACTTTATTTTAGCTTACCACTGGGCTTAACCACAATGCATACTACCCTCCTTTTAATATAATATAGATATATTAACTTTGAATTTTTCCTAAAGCTTACCATTTGGAAATCTCGTTGATTAGTTTAGAAAAAAACATATTTTATCTTTCCATTATCAATTCAAAAATTTTGTAGAGATTCTCGTTAGATTTTGATTTATTTGGATCTGTCTTAAAAATTATTTAGATTTTGTCTTAAAAGCGCCAAGTGGCATATTCGTAATACACCATTTGGCTTAATCTCATGCTTCACTACCCTCCTTTTAATATAATATAGATTATCAAGATCTTTTTTTTTTTATATAAAGTGGGAGGTCCTGGTAAATTATCAATGGTCTATGTGTTATTAAGAAATTGCTCATTTATTTTTTATAATCTTCTACGTCATCTATAGTTGATTGTTTATTAGCTATTACCGGGATATTTTTCCTATAAAGTGGGAGATCCTGCTGAATCATAGATATGTATTATCTAGAAATTGCTCATGCATAATATATGATCCCTGGATGATTCCCAGTTGGTTTAGTTATTACGAGGATTTTTTTTTTATAGAGTGTGATATCCTAGTGAAATCTTATATCGCCTATGTATCATTTATGATCACCCAAGTAGTTTTCAGTTGATCACTTATTAGTTATTAGCAAAACATGATTTTTATAAAGCGAGAGATCCTTGGTGAAATCATATATCACTTATGTATTATCTAGAAATTGCTCATGTATTATTTATCATCACTAGGGGTGGCAAAGGGGAGGGTCGAGTCCGATATGGACGGATCGAAACGGATAATACAAAACGGATAAATTATCCGACCCTACCCATATTTGATACAAAAAATGGGTTAACCAGTGGATAATAGGGATATCCATATTATCCATGGCTTCTTGAATATGATCACTCTTGGGGAGAATACTAGTTTTCTAAACTTGAGGAACCCCCAATTTGAGATTTTGCAAATATAAAAGTTAAACCCATTGGTTATCTATTTTCTAAGTGAATAATATGGTTCTTATCCATATTTGACCCATTTTTAAAAAGTTCATTATCCAACTTATTTTTTAACGGATAATATGGGTGAAAAATAGTTTTCCTTTAACCATTTTGCCATCACTAATCATCACCTAAGTGATCTCCTTTAATTACTTATTTATTATTACCTGAATTATTATTTTTAAAATGAGAAATCCCGGTGAAATCATAGATTGCTTATGTATTTTCTAGAAATCGTTCATGTATTATTTAGAACTACCTAAGTGATCTCCGGTTGATAGTTCTTTTTGGCAAATATACCACTAAGCTGGGTGCCTAGTGGTATTTTTTATTAATAATAATCAAAACAAAACACAATGTGTCACGAGGTCTCACAAAATGCAAATGAGTAAAAAATGAAAGTACAACAATCTTATTATCAAAGTTGTGTATAACACTCAACTTTGATTGTAAAAAAGAACTATGAAGCATAATCCTTGAGGAGGCACGCCTGGACATGAGTTGCTATCCAATCTTGTATAATTGCACCTCTTCACGTCTGATCTGGGAATAAGCATTTGCATTCTTGAACATATGGCAAGTCCAACTAGTACATAATACTGAAATCCAAGCTTGACAAGGCCAAATTTTTAGCTAAATTGACGCAACTATTTCCATCATAACTGTCCACGTCAAAGCATTATTGATGTTGTTGCAACTTTGCCATAGTGTTTTGTACTTATACCTGATCACTCTCATTGCAAACCTATTCAAATTAGTTTCCTCATGTGTGATAGATGCCCCCATGTACTTGGAATTTCCTGCAAATGATGCTAAATTGACCCGCAAAATGATGTAAACTCCCATGGTTCAACTTGTCCATTCTGGGCAGTAGAGTATTATTGCGCGTATCACTAGCCCTTGTGCTATCATGGAACCTGCCAGTGTTAACTTGTATGATCTACCGGAAGTAGCAGATGCAAAGAGAATTACATCTTATAGTATAGTACTCCCCCGTCTCCACCACATTGGAGTTCTAGGTAGCTCCAGTTTGTTAGGTTTATGTGCAGCCTTCTCTATACTTTGTTATGTGTATATTTGGGCTGGCCTATGTAATAGTTGCACCTACAGGTAATAAGTACCAAATATACTAATACCACCATAATAGGCTTGGCCAAAGCATAGAACCAAGCACCCTCAAAAGTACCCACAAAATAAGAAAATATGTTAGTGTAAAAAATCTTCCTGCTCTTCTCACTATGGATTCGAGCAGGAAGTGCTGTGAGATCTCCTTCCCCTAAAGCTTGCCCATATCCTCCAGAATGCACCCTCATCATCCTCCTTACTACAAAAAACCTCTCTATCAACTTCATATCCTTGAAATTCATCATCAATTAGAATTGGCAGTTCTTACCCAAATGTAGGGTACTTATAGCTTGTCATTATTCAAGATCTTCCTTCCTTGTGTGTCTAGTTCCCGAAATGAGTGTACCTGTACAATGGCATGTTGTCCCAATGTCAAGTTAGCTAGATGATCAGCTAATTTTTTTTCTTCCCTCAGTACATGAACAACCTAAAATACACCCCTAGACAATAGTGTTTTAATTTCCTCCACCTGATTGGCTATGCTCCAAGGTGGTTCCCAAACTTCCTCCAGAACTCTCTTCATGAGCAAAGAGTCAGTTTTAATTATGCATGGAGGAAATTGCATTTGAGTTATGTATCTGAGAGCTTCAAGAATAGCATGTGCTTCAGCTATGTTGTTTGTTGCATCCTCAACTACATCTGCCTGGGCATATATAAGATCACATATTCTATCTTGTATGCAAAATGCATATGAAGCCCTTCCATTGTCTCCTCTACAAGCACCATCTGTATTACATTTTATCTAGCCCACAGGAAGTAGTTGCCACAACACCTTAGTATACCTCACTTTAGGAACATGTTGCAATAATTTATCATGTAGATCTGGCTAATTTGCAGTAACACCCTTGAAGTTTGGCCTTCTCACCTTTAAAAGAATCTGTATTGAGGTTGAAATCTGAAAGATCAACCTATTAATGGACACATTCTTTCCATGCTTTCCTGAATTTCTCTTCTTCCATAAGTGCTATACAATCAAACATGACATAGCATGATACACTGCCTTCAAACTTGTGTTAACAAGTCTTCTCCACCATTCATTTATGACCTGTACTAACTGTTTCCCTTCTGTTTTGTTCCCAGTAGGCGCACCAAAGTAGTTCCAAATAAACCTGGCAGCTGGAGACTTCAAAAATACATGAGGCAGTGTCTCTTCTTTAGGGTTCCTACAACACCAACACCTTGAAGTTCTGAAGTATCCAGCCTTAAGAACCAATCATCTAATGGATACTTGTTTACCGATAAAACGGTACAGTTGAAATTTATAGCATGATTTATAGAAAATCAAATCGATTTAATCCAAAATGATAAATAAATTAAATAAAATACAAGATTTAGCGTTGAAATAATGAATGCCACTGAGAATATGTAACGGCAAATAATGAATGCCAAAATTCTCTGTAACGAACGTGTATTCAATACTGAGGAATATTCTTCATTGAATGTCATCTGGTGGCAAATATTCATTTGCCCTTGTTAACAATGTTCCCTTCGGGTCTACCTGATGCCAACCAAAGTTGTTGCCCTCGGTCTTGGTTTCCACTTGCTTCTTCTTCCCTCTATCCTCGATTGCACGTGTCACTTTATCATTCGAGTATTTAATTTGAACCTCGGAGTATAGTCCCTAGGCCAATTCAAGTCCTACAATCAAAACTTCATAGTCGGCTTCATTGTTAGTCAAAGAAACAGTTTTTATGGCCTGCCTCAGGACTTCTCCCGAGGGCGTGATTAGGACTACCCTGAGCCCGGACCCTTTTACGTTGAAAGCTTCGACACCATTACCGTTTCCTTAGTGGCCAAAGGTAGCAGCCTGGGACTGAAATCGGCCACGAAATCGGTCAAAACTTGTGATTTGATTGCAGTGCTGAGTTTATATTCAATGTCAAATTCAATCATTTTGACTGCCCATTTGGCCAGTCGACCTGACAATTCAAGTTTGTGAAGGACATTCCGCAGGGAAAAATTTGTCACCACGCTATCGGGTGGCATTAAAATTAAGGCCTAAGCTTTTGAGCGGCGACTATGAGAGGTAATGCTAATTTTTTGAGGTGCGGATAACGAGTTTCCGCTCTCATTAAAAATTTTCTAACATAATAGATAGGAGATTGCGCATATTCGTCTTCCGGGACTAGAACGACCCTTAACATTACCTCCGAGAACGCTAAGTATATTAGCAACTATTCACCTTCCTCCGATTTTGATAGTAATGGAGGGCTTGATAAATACCGTTTCAAGTCTTTTAGAGCCTGTTGGCATTCCCGAGTCCCTTCAAAGTTGTTCTTCTTCTTCATAAGTGAGAAGAAATGATGGCATTTTTCCGAGGACCAGGAAATAAACCTGCTTAGAGCGGCCAATCTTCCGGTTAGCCTTTGGACTTCTTTCATGTTTGTCAGCTGGTCTGAAATTTCTTCGATGGATTTAATCTTGTTGGGATTGACTTCAATCCCCCTTTGTGACACCAGGAATTCCAAAAATTTAACAGAGTTGAATTCGAACACATACTTTTTGGGGTTAAGCTTCATGTTGTGCTTTCTTAGGATGTCAAAGGTTTCTTGGAGGTGTTTCATATGGTTATCTGCGTTCAAAGACTTAACCAGTATATCATCTATTTAAACTTCCATTATTTTCCCTACTTGCTTTTCGAACAATCTTTTTCACAAGCCTCTGATAAGGGGCTCCGGTGTTCTTAAGCCCGAAGGGCATCACATTGTAGCAATATGTGCCAAAGTTCGTTATGAACGAAGCTTTTTCCTGATTCTCCGGGTTTATCTTGATTTGGTTGTACGCAGAATAGGCATCAAGGAAACATATCAACTCATGTCCGACTGTCGCATCAATTATTTGATCAATGTTTGGCAATGGGAACGAGTCTTTTGGGCACGCCTTATTCAGATCCTTATAATCTACGCACATGCAGAATTTATTTTTCTTTTTTGGAACTACTACTATGTTAGCTAGTCAGTCGGGATACTTTACCTCCCGGATTGAACTGATATCGAGCAATCGAGTTACCTCTTCTTTGACAAACCTGTTTTTGACCTCGGCGATCGAGCGCTTCTTTCGCCTTACCGGAGGGATGTTGGGTCTAGGCTTAACTTGTGCACGACTACCTCTAGCGGGATACCTGTCATATCCGCGTGCAACCATGCATAACAATCACCATTAGTTTTAAGAAATTCTATAAATCCTGACCTGAGCTCAGGTTTAACCCTGTCAACAAGTGGAACTTCCTCTTTAGAAACTTTTCGAACAATGCCACTTGTTCGAGTTCTTCCATCGTGGATTTGGTTGCACCCGTTTCTTTCGGTACCTTCTGACGGCTCCTTCCCTTTGTCGTCTTCGTTTGGTTCGGGAGCGGGCGTTGATTCATGTAATTGCTATCTCGCGTGTTTCTTCCCTTTACTTTTGGAAACCGAGATCGCGTTCATCTCCTTTGCTACTGGTTGATCTCCTCTTATTTGTTTGATTCCCTCTATAGTTGGGAATTTTAGAAGTTGGTGATATGTTGATGGCACGACCTTCATCTCGTGCAGCCATGATCTGCCAAGAATTATGCTGTAGCGCATGTCGCCATCTACTACTTCAAACAAGGTAGTCTTCATGACCCCTTTCGACATTTGTGGGCAGCAGGATCTCCCCTCGGGTTGTTACACTTGCTAGGTTGAATCAGGCGAGGAGTTTTGCGGCCGGAATAATGCTTCCGGTTAGCTTGGCTTGCTCCAACACTCTCCATTGAATGATATTAGATGAACTTCTTAGGTCCACCAAAACATGTTTAATTTTAAAATCTAGAACGCTAAGAGAAATTACCATGGCATCGTTGTGGGGCAATAGAATTCCATCGGCGTCCTCTTCTGTGAATGAGATGTCTTCCTCGGCGACTTCCCGGAGTCTCTTGCTATGAGTTACTGACACCGTAGTCTTTTTTGCTGCTAAGAAAGTCACATTGTTGATCCCGTTTCCCACGAAAATCATGTTGATGGTTTGTCGGGGAGAGTCTTAGCCTATCTTCGAGGGTTCTGTGTTATACCAGTTGCGGCCGTAATTGTTTTTGGCCCGATCACTTAAGAACTCTCTGATATGGCCATTTTCAACAACGTTGCCACCTCCTCGCGCAGATGTCGACAATCCCCAGTCTGGTGGCCGTTAGTCCCATGATACTTACACCATAGATTAGGATCACTCTGGCTGGGATCAGATCTCATCGGCCTCGGGAACCGTGATTCCTTGCTGTTCCTCATCGCTGATACCAGCTCCACTATGCTGACATTGAAATTATACTCGGACAATCTGGGATAGCTGGAATCCAGGAAACCCAATACTTCTTTATCTTGCAATGACCTGTTATTCCGGCCACAGTCAGTTCTTCTATCGAGCGCGAACCTATCCGCAGACCGGAACCTTCTGCCGCGTCCTTAGAAGATCGCCGATCTGCATCAAAATCATCCTTCAACTTATCCCTGTTCTTTTCTCGATCCCGACCCTTATTTGATGCCAGGAACCCGAGCTGATCATCTTCTATTCGTATCTTTGATTCGTAACGGTTATGGACATCTGCCCATGTAGTTGCCTAGAACTCGAGCAGGCTTTCTTTCAATTTTCGGGAGGCGTCGGAGCTCCATTCGTCTAGCACAACCGGTAGCAGCATCCTTTCTTTCTGAAACCTAGTCACAAACTCGCGTAGCAACTCGGCCTCTCCTTGCGAAATTCTAAATATGTCCGCCTTCTGAGGCTGGACCTTCCTGGCCCCGGTATGGGCCTTGATGAAAGAGTCTGCGTGCATTTCAAAGGAATCTATTGAGTGCTCAGGTAAAAGTGAGTACCATGTTAGGGTCCCCTTCGTGAGGGTTTCTCCGAACTTCTTCACCAGGACCGACTCAATTTCGTGTGGAGCTAAGTCGTTTCCTTTCACCGCCGTTGTATAGGTGGTGATGTACTCTTGAGGATCCGAAGTCCCATCATATTTTGGTACATCTGGCATTTTGAACCGCTTCAGAATCAACTCTGTTGCTGTGCTTGGTTTGAACGACAACTGGTGTATTTCTTTGAGTCTGGGCCCTTCAGCACTAGTGTGGTGCCCAAAATTTGGTCCATTCGAGCATTTGTTTTCCTCATAAACCGCACGAGCTCGATTTTGAAAGGATCATTACCGTTATTGTTACCAGATCCATTATCGATCCCCCCGGCCCCGTCGAAGCTGACCTCACCCCTCGAGGTGTTGTTATCAGCCCTTTATGTTGTTTGATCTGCGGGAGCACCGGGAGGAACTGTACCTCTTCCATTCGCGTTGTTGGAAGCACCCGACAATGCTTGCCTCAGTTCTGTCATGGCCTGGTCTTGCCGTGAGAGATGTCCCATGATAGCCTTTTGTTGTTCTCTCAGGATCCTAACTGTTTCTGCAACGTGCTCATCTTCAGCGTCATCAGGAGTCGCCTCCCGTACGTGTCGGGATACCGCCCGCCATGAACTGGCGTGTCTATGTTCTCCTCGTTGCAGGTGTCACTGATTGAATCCTCGTGTTGAGGTAATTTTCTTGTGCCTCAACGTTGTGTGCATGTTGACATTGTTATCTGCCATATTTTATGATTTTTGCTAAGAAATAAAGAATTGAACAAATTAGTAATAGACGCAAGGATCAACTCAATTACGCAACTGTTTAAGCCCCACGATGGGAGCCAAACTGTTTATCTGTAAAACGATACAGTTGAATTTATAGCATGGTTTTATAAACAAGTGAATCTATTTGATCCAAAATGATAAATAACTTAAATAAAATGCAAGACCTAACGTTGATATCGAGAGAAAATAGCAGACAACTTGGTTCCGAGAGCAAGGCTTCCAAAGACAGCAATAAGAATATTGTTAGACAGAAAATAAAGTATTCTTTAGCTTGGAATAATGTGTAGCATAAGTTTGTTAGGTTTTTCCTGTGTTACAATGGTTGTGGAAGTCACTATTTATAGCGATACCTAGGGAACAAGGTCCTAGGACAAGCCCCTCTTAAATGACAATAATGGGGGCATTGAACAGGTAATGAGTACCAGATTTCTCTATAACGGACGTGTATTCAATACTGAGGAATATTCTTCACTGAATGTCATCTGGTGGCAAATATTCATTTGCTCCTCGTTAACAGTATTTCCTTCGGGGTCTACCCGATGCCTACCAAAGATGTTGCCCTCAGTATTGATTTCCACTTGCTTCATCTTCCGTCTGTCCCCGGTTCCACGTGTCACTCTATCATTCGAGTATTTAATGTGAACCCATTTTATCATATACAATAATATTTATGATCGCCTTAATAATCTCCGGTTTGCCGCTTATTAGTTATTACCATAATCCTTTTAATAAGGTGAGAGACCCTATTGAAAGACCGCCTTTGTGTTACTTATAAATCGTCCATGTATTACTTCTGATCGCCTAAGTGATCTCTGGTGATCGCCTATTGATTATTACTAGGATCCTTTTTTTTTATAAAGTAGAAGATCATGGTGAAATCATGGATCACCTATGTATTATCTGAAAATCGCTCATATTTTATTTATGACCGTCTAAGTGATCTATGGTTGATCGCTTATTGTTTATTACTAAGATCGTTTTTTATAGTATGAGAGATCCTTGTGAAACCATAGATGATATGTGTATTGTCAAGAAATTGCCCATTATTATATATAATCGCCTAAGTGATTGCTTATTAGCCATTTCAAGACCGTTTTATAAAGTGAGATCCTGGTAAAATCAGAATCGTCTTTGTATTATCTATCACCTGGTTGATCGCTTTTTTAGTTATTATTATGACCGTGTTTAAAGTGGGAGATCCTTCTAAAATCATAGATTGACTAAATATATTTAAAATCGTAAATTGAGATAACTAAAATATTTAAAAGATAATAATAAAACCACTTCGATAAAAGTGCATAAAAATTACGCAATGATTTTCTCTATTAGACTACTATTATTTCCTTTTTCCCCCCTTTGTATATTAGAAAGACGAGAAAAGGGAAAAAACACGTCTTAATAGAGTAAAAACAGGAAAAAGAAAAGTGATAGGAAGCAGATGAAACATCACCCCTGAAAAGAAGAAGAAAAAAAAAAAGAAAGAAGCTCACCACCACTTAGGTGGAAAAAAAGTGATGCCTTAAAATAAAAAGCCATATAAGCCTTGGCCAAAAACGCGATCTATCGAAACCTCCCCGAATATTACTATACACTTTTCTTAGATCTCACCAGCAATCCCTTGAATCCCAAGAACCCAATTCCTTGCTCTCAGATCTCACAAAGTTTTACATCAAAAACTGCTGCTTTAATGCAGTCTCTTTAGGAAATTTTCTCTGTTTTCTTGATCTGGGGTGGCTTGTTTTCTTGATAACATACTTAATCAAGGTAGATTTTTACACCAATTTTGGTAAGTTCTTGGATTTACTGCAATTGGGTAGTGTTCAGTTTTTTCAGATAAGTTGATTCTTGGACTATCAATGTTTTACTATTGCAGATTATGTTTATTTAATCTCAATTGGTTCTTGTAGGATACGATGAAATCTGCCTTTGATGTTTATATGAATGGCCTGATTTATTTGCTTCACCAAAATTTGATATCGTGGAGCTGTTCTTGGGTGCAAATGGATCTTCTAGTTTACTATTTTGGTTAAAGATAAATAATCTTTTAAGGGAAGTTTGGATCCATTGCCTGATAAGACATTAATATCTTGGAACTTCTATATCCAATTTATTTAACTTCAGTAGTTCTTAAGGTGAAGCATACAAGCTATATCTACATTTTTGGCATTTCATGTGGTCAATGAGAAATGTCCCGCAGTTTTGAAAGCATGCAGGGGTTAGTGCTACAAATGTTTTCTTAAGATGTAGTGTACCGCTAAAGCATTAGTAGATGGTCAGGATTGAAAGCTTACTGCATCAGATAGTACACCAAAACAGCATTTATCTCGCCTTGATCTGTAGTTTGTGCAATTATGCAGAAACCATTAGGATTTAACAGTTTGCAGCAGCTTGAATTTGTTGGACCTGTGAAAAGAATAAAAATTTAGACAAGCAAAGTATTCTTATGAAAACAAATCTTATGAAATTAATCCTGGTGAAAGTAATAGAATTCACTAACTTGAAAAACTTGAATGCAACCGTAGTACTGTAAACTTGAAATTTATCTATGTTTTTATGTGATTGACCTGAATCCGCGCGTAAATGGCATGTTTGTGTACTCATAAGTTTTGATATTTTGCTCTTCGTTACTTGCAAAATAATCAGGTTTAGAAATCTCTGCTGATTTTATTACCATTTAATTACCAATTTTATCTACTTATTCAGAAAAGAAGAAAACTACCATTTTGATCACGCTTGATACATTCAATAGACTACATCTGAACTCCAGAAAAACAAGGATTAAAGGCAAACCAATCAGGGCTATAATAATAGTAACACGTAGACACGGGACAGAGTGGGTGACATTGTATTCATGAATCTAGAATCTCTGTTTTGTCTTTAATGTTGGAGTTCCATCATTCCTTGTGGCAGTCCAGTGCAATAATGATCACCAAAAAGCTGCTTGTTTTCTGTATGTATGTCATAGTGGTCCTAAACAAAATCTTTCAAGCATATAATGGAGCTCAGAATCTATTGGTTGATTGGTGGATGTATTCCATGATTATCTTTCTATGATAATGTTCTTTTACCATAAATATCTCTTTACATTAAAGTTTATTTTTGGTATTGGATAAATGTTCCGACATTTGTCAGCAGTAATATAGTGTAGCAGGGCCTTATAGACAATAGTGTATATTAGTGAAGCAGAACTCTTTTCTGATCGGTCAAGGCTCTTGAGTTTTCCTGTGTGTTATCAGAAATATTTATCTGGTTCAAAGGCCTGCAGCTCCTGTGCATGCCTATTTCATTTATCTGATTAGCTTATTAAATATGGTTTAAATTTGTAATTATACTAGTTTGTTATTCCTGATGTTATGGAAGTTTACATTTTGACCACATTCCTCCCCCTCCCCACGCCAAAAGAAGAAAATATCCATCTCTGGAAAATATTCAACAACTTTTCGTTGCATTTGTAGGAGTGAAGTTTCCGTCGTAATCTCGTTGTTTGTGCCTCTCTAATGTAAATATCTGCAGTGTTATCGGTATCCATTTTAGGATAATCAAAAATTTGTAAGGTGGTGTTTCCTTGAGGTTTTCCAAAACTTGAGTTTGCAAATTCAGCTTTGACCGTTGAGAAAAGTGTTTGTTTGGGTGTGTTTGCAGAAACTGAGAGATTTGGAAAACTCAGTTTGGAAATCTTCACATAAAGTTAAATTTGTTCTGGAAACAAGTCAAAAGAAAACTTTTTACAAAAACTCAATACCTGGGTTTGCAAACTCAGTTTTTGGAGGACTCCAAACACCACCTAAAGCACATGTGCTTTTTTGTTTTTCATATTGGTTGTACAGATAAATTCTTAGTGGTTTTTTCTTTTTGATAGAATTGTTTATGATGTGGAGATTCAAACCTTTTATGCCCAAGGAACAGGCTGGGCTTGAAGGTCGCACCATTGATATTGGCAGTCTCAAAGTTCATGTGCGCAATGCAATTGCAGAGGGCGGATTCTCTTGTGTTTATTTAGCCCGAGATGTTCTACATGGTTCAAAGCAGTATGCATTAAAGCATATTATTGTTAATGATGAAGAATTACTTGATCTAGTACTGAAAGAGATTTCAGTGATGAAATCGCTCAAGGGTCATCCTAATATTGTCACACTAAATGCGCATACCTTCTTGGATATGGGTCGTACAAAGGAAGCTCTCCTTGTTATGGAATATTGTGAGAAATCCTTGGTCAGTGTCCTTGAGAACCGAGGAGCTGGCTTCTTTGAGGAGAAACAAGTCCTCTTAATATTCAGGGATGTATCCAATGCTGTCTTTGCTATGCACAGCCAGTCCCCACCCATAGCTCACAGGTAAAGTCGGACACTCTTAAGCCCGAATAGTTTTTTGAAATTATGATGATGAATGTTTGTAGTAATTTCAGTTGAGGTTAGGCTTTGTTTATGGAGTCATCAATATGTTTCATCTGTTTAGTGATTTAGGGCTTCATAAATCCTTTCTTTGCTTGTAATATTTCAGTAATTTGCATCTTATGTTGTCATGTAATTCATATACAACAACAATAAGAAGAAACCCAGTGAAATCCCACAAGTGGGGTCTGGGGAGGGCAAAGTGTCCGCAGACCTTACCCCTACCTAATGAAGATGGAGAGGCTGTCATGTAATTCATATCTGTTTATATATTTGCTTCCAGCTTAATTTTGTTCAGTGCCTTTGATTTCTGTCAGTTATGCTTTCCCTTGTTTGTGATTAGAACTACTGAATTTACAGCTTTAATTGTTCTGCTGATTTAGGAATTTAGATGCCCAAAATGAACAGTTAAGATATCCAATTCATTGCGAAACCGTCACCCTTCAACACTGAATTTATTCACATCATTTTCTCTTGTGATTTTGTTGTTTTGTTATTCAGTACTGTGTTTCCTGTTCTACAGAGATTTAAAGGCTGAGAACCTTTTGCTGGGTGCTGATGGATTGTGGAAGTTGTGTGACTTTGGCAGTACTTCAACCAACCACAAGCGTTTTGAGAAACCTGAGGAAATGGGAATTGAGGAGGACAATATAAGGAAGCACACTACACCTGCATACAGAGCTCCTGAGGTTGATTGAGGACTTGTTATTGATTATTGTTATCGTCAGTGGTATTGATTGCTGACTTCTATCTTATCTCACTTCTTTTCTTGCCTTAGATGTGGGATTTGTATCGAAGAGAACTTATAAATGAGAAGGTAGACATATGGGTAAGTTTAGCCGCGTGAAGATACTGTAAGATGATTTTGGAAACGGAAAATTCTTTTACCTAGATTTTACGAGGTTATCTTAGAACACAGTGACACTTTTGTCTTGCAGGCTCTTGGCTGTCTACTCTTTCGGATATGCTACTTCAAGTCTGCATTTGATGGTGAATCAAAACTTCAAGTTTTAAATGGCAATTACCGGATTCCAGAATTACCAAAATATAGCACTTCCATCGTAGACCTAATAAGAGATATGCTTCAGTCTTCACCAGATGCCAGACCAGATATCACGCAGGCAAGCGCTTTGCTTGATTGGCCATTCATCTGCATAAACTTAGGTTAGTTGTAGAGTGGTGCTGCCCATAGCAATCATAAGGGCTGACCCTACTCTAAAGCTTTCTAACTCATTCATTTTGTTTTATGGCAGGTATGGTTCCGTGTTAATGGTATGTTGCCGGATGAGCTTCAGAAGTCATTACCCGACAGACCCCCTGAAATGAAGCAACAGGGTATTGATGGGCAGGAAGGTGAGGACATTTTATTCTAGACCTTTCGTTATTATTGTGAGCTGCTTCCAGGAAAGTTGTGATTGATTAATATTTTATGCATGAAGTTAGTAGGATGATAACTTTGGATAAATTACTGCACTCAGGCAATTTACTCATTTAACCCACTATTTTATACGAAATAAAGAACCAATTTCCGTCATCTAAATTCATTCCATCAGTTTTATAAAATCATAAGTCTCCTTTACCGGTTCTGGTTTGAAGTCATCTGAAGTTTTTAGTAGGAGTTGGGGACAATATTTGGCTAAAGCTGAGGGAAAAAAAGGTATTTGAAGTCGAAGTTGAAAAAACATTTTTGGAAGTTGTAATAGAATTGAAAAAGTAATGCAACTAATGAATGGTACGATGATGCTTTTGAGGAATGATATCCTCAAATCTATACAAAAAGATTAGCTGTTTATATGCTTCCATATTTACTGTACAGTTGAAATATTTCAGTGATGCTTGTAATATAAAACATGCAAATACACATCTTTCCTCTGTTTTTTTTTTTTTTT
>MCJB01018373.1:41570-59052 GCA_002018475.1 Nicotiana obtusifolia | reverse complement strand
TGGGAAGGGGGGTGAGGAGCTTTTCATATGGATGTGACGCCTCTACTACATTTGACTGTAGACACTACGAAGACACACAATTTTTGGTCCACTTCAAGGAATCTAATACCTGCTGAATTTTCAGGATTTCCAAGAGCTGCAGGTAAAACTAGTCCAATGCCTCGCAGAAATCCTCCACCACCTCCTTCGGCTGCAGAATCTTATCCGAATGTATCTCCTGCATCACATAATTCAAAAGCTGGTGGAGCTACTGGTCCAATTGGTGCATTTTGGAATACTCAGCATGCAGCAAACGCCTCTGGTTCAGAGGAAACATCCAGACCCAAATTTGACGAAGAGATTAGGCACAATTCTTCAAGCCATGATAAGAGTCATCCCAATAAGGTTCCAGTCTCTTCTAAAACTAGCCCCTCTAAAGAGGAAAGTCTCAGTTCCCATCCCATGCAAAATAATGTGCAAGCAAAACCAGCTAATAGAGCAGGGGAAGCCTCATCAAAGGATTTTGAAATAAACTTTTTCCAGGATGATTCGTGTCAGAGTGTTGGGAGTAATAAATCTTCAAAGTTAGAGGGGCCAACTGTCACCCAGGGTGAAGCATTCAATGCTTTTGTTACAGAATTCTCTACCAATAAACCAAGCCCTGGAAATAACACGAAACAAGCAGAGAAGAAAGAGCTCTTGGAAGCAGAGGTTGAGAAGCTGAAGGAACAACTGTCACGCTCCAACATGGAGAAGGCTGAAATAACATCTAAATTTGAAAAGTTATCTGCAATATGTCGTTCACAGCGACAGGAAATACAAGAGCTTAAACAAGCTCTTGCTGTCAGTACTCCATCACTAAATCGAGACACCGCGAGGGATCAAGCTTCTCCTGGAAGTCAACCATCCAGTATTCCACCACCAGTATATCCTTTGCTATTAAACTTTCATTGTTAGTACTAATATTTATAATTGATTTTCAATAATTATCAGTTCAAAATAATTTTTTGATGCAGAGAAAAGATAACATTGAAGGAACAGTATGGGAACTTGAGCAAGGATTATTTGGTGGGAGTCAAGTGAGCCCAGATTCAAAGCCCTGGCAAGCATTTGCTGATGATGATCCAAAGCGACAACCTACTTCAGTTAATGCTAATCCTAGATCAGTCAGGACAAAAAATGGCCACCAGAACAGACAGATATCTGAAACAAATACATCAGGATTTGGAACAGATAGCTTTAGGGCTGTGCCAGCTTCCAGCTCTCAGATAAAGACTACTTTCAATGAGTCAAAAAATTCTCAGCGTTTCGGTGAATCAAAGAATGTAAATAGCAAATCAGCTTCCCAACCTGCTGGATGGGCAGGTTTCTAGAAGATGATATAGCTAAAACTTAGACCGGCAAGGTAGTCAGTTTAACGATTTCCTTTACAAGATCCTCTTCCTATTATAGAAGAATGTGTTTCGGGAAGAATGAATACGAGAAAATGAGTTGAGGGGATGTAAAACAAACACTGGTCCGATTGTTTTGCTCTGTTGATTGTTTGTGTAGATTTTGAACCTATTATCATATCCATTAGCTTATTTGTTGTCCCCATTTGATTATTATAAATTATTGTGCTGTGTTGCTCATCTTCTTGTTCTGTTACAAAGGAGATTATTGTTGCTGGAATCAGAGGAAATTCAATCAAGCATGATGCATGCTAGCAGATAAATTTAGAGTTAAGAGAATAAGGTTGTATATGACACCAAATGGTTAATGAAGTGGGAGAAAAGCACGACAGACCAAGGTTCAAATCCAGTAGAATTGTCTGTGGTGTGGTAGTAGGAGATAGCAGGTATCCGGTGAAATAGTTGAAGTGCGCGCAAGCTGACTTGACACCATCATCATTTTAAAAAAATAAAGGGAATAATGATGTATCAGTCCCTCTTTTAGTTGGAAGGGTATTTCGATAGGGTAAACGTATGTGGATCCTTAATGGAAGACAAGTAAACTAGCGTGAAACGTGTCAGTTGACTTCTCAGTTGAATTCAAAGTCTTTCTTATCTTCCCGAAAGAAAGTATAGGAGTAATCTTCCCGATAATGACGCCATTTTCTGGAAATAAATAGGAAGACTAAATGCCGTTGTTTTTGGTTCGTTCAAACAAAATCCTCAGTCAATGTAGGAATAAGGCGTTACAAGGTAATACATAATGTAGACTGGGTGAACCTCTATCAGTTACTCACTTGTACTTGTCAAAAATTTCCCAATACTTTGATGATCTAAAACCCCATAAGGGAAACCATCTTCTGCACCTTCTTGGCTTTCTTCTTCTTTTCCTAACAGCACCATTGGTTGCGTCTGCTCAGGCTACTAATTCTAGTAGCAATAGAAACATCACTCTTGGGTAGTCCATTGTTGCATCAGTTAATTCTCTAGCATGGCAATCACCTTCTGGTGACTTTGCCTTTGGCTTTCATCAAATAGAAGGTCAAAAACTTTACTTGCTTGCTATCTGGTTCGATAAAATACCAAACGAAACATTGGTTTGGTATGCAAATGGAGATAAGCTAGCCCCAGAAGGATCTAAACGTGAGCTTAAAACAGATGGTGAACTCATTCTTGAGAATCCAGATGGTAAAGTCCTCTGGAGACCAAGTCTTATTAGAGACATAGGCGTTTCTTATGCTTCGTTGTTGGATACGCGGAATTTCATCCTTGCTAGCAGCGATTCTAGTCTTGTGTGGCAAAGTTTTGACCACCCTTGTGATACAATCTTGCCTACACAAATAATTGACACTAAAAAGTCACTGTCTTCTAGGACAGCAGAGAATAACTTCTCGAGGGGGCACTTTGAGCTTCGTTTGATACCCGATGGTAATCTTGTGCTCAACACCTTTACACTGCCAACAGGAAATGCATACGAGGCATACTTTTGGAGCAACACGGTTGATACAAAATATCCTAATGTGAAGGGAAACAGGCTGATCTTTAATGAGTCCGGTTACCTTTATATATTATGACCAGCAGTAGGATTGTGAATATTTTTTCTGGAAATATTGTTCCAGCAAGAGACTACTATTACAGGGTTATTCTTGAATATGATGGTGTGTTAACCCAATATGCTCATCCCAGGGCGCCAAGAAACGGAAAGTGGAAGGAGAGCTGGTTCAGAGTTTGGTCTAAACCAGATGATATCTGCTCAGCCATTCACGGTCAATTTGGTCTAGGAACCTGTGGTTTCAATAGCTATTGCATGCTTAACTCAAATGGAAGGCCAAATTGTAAGTGTCTTCCCGGATTTAACTTTTCTGATCCAAGCAATGAGTTCAAGGGTTGTGAACGTGATCCAATCCAAAGATGCAATTTGGATGATACTAATCCGGAAGATCTGTATGATATGTATCCTTTAGATAACATATTTTGGCCTGATTCTGCAAACTACGAGGTGATGGAGTCCCTTAATCAAGATCAATGCCAGAACTCTTGTTTGTATGACTGTAATTGTGTGGTTGCAGTAGAAAAATCGGGGACCTGTTATAAAAAGAAGATGCCAGTTTCTAATGGAAGGAGGGAAGAGGTTGAGGGCAAGGGTTTTGTTAAAGTGTTGATATCTAGTATCCCCTCCGGTGATTTCCCATATTCGCCTTCACAAAGGGGAAATGGGAAGAAAGACAAGTCAGCATTTTCCATCTTGGGATCAGTTCTCCTTGGCACCTCTGCCTTTTTTAACTTTGCTTTTTTGGCATCTCTCATTGCTTTATATGTTTACTGCAGAAGACCACGATGTGTTGGTTCATCAAGCATCCCGGAGACAAATTTGAGAAACTTCACTTTCCAAGAGCTTAAGGTAGCAACAAATGGTTTCAAGCTAGAACTTGAGAGAGGTGCTTTCGGCACAGTTTATAAAGGAGAGTTGTCATCTTCTAATTCAAGAACAGTTGTAGCGGTCAAGAAACTAGACAAGCTAGCAAATGATGGTGAGGACTAATTCAAAACAGAAGCCAGTGTAATAGCCAGGACTCATCACAAGAATCTGGTGGGATTGGTTGGGTTCTGTGATGAAGGACCAGAAAGGAAGCTTTTGGTCGATGAGTTTATGAGTCACGGCTCCTTGGCAGACTTCCTTTTCGGTCAGTCAAGGCAAGAATGGAACAAAAGAATCAGAATTGCATATGGGGTTGCAAGAGGAATCTTGTATTTGCACGAGGAGTGCAGCACACAGATCATCCATTGCGATATAAAGCCTCAAAACATCCTGCTGGATGATTCATTTGAAGCAAGGATTTCTGATTTCGGATTGGCAAAACTTTTGATGAAGGATCAAACTCGGACACTAACGGGGATTAGAGGGAGCAGAGGCTATGTTGCACCAGAATGGTTCAGGAACACAGCTGTGACTGCCAAAGTGGATGTTTATAGCTATGGCATCGTTTTGCTAGAAACCATTTGTTGCAGGAAGTGTTTGGATACCTTAATGGAGAATGAAGAGGAAATACTACTGATCGAGTGGGTCTATGATTGTACCCACTCGAGAATGCTATATAAGCTAGTACAAGACGATGAAGAGGCAGTAAGTGACATGAAGCAGCTAGAGAAGCTTGTAAAAGTGGCGATTTGGTGCATTCAAGAGGATCCAAATGTCAGGCCCTCCATGAGAAGGGTAGTACATATGTTGGAAGGGGTTGTTGCAATCCCAATGCCTCCATTTCCTAATTGAACTTATGACTAATTAATATTGTGAGACACTCCCTTATACTATTCTTGTAGCTTCATGTTGTTTCATTAACTAAAATAGCCAATAAATTGTCATAGTTTGTTCAATAACTTCATATATATTCAGCTGTTATCCATTCTTGTAGCTTTGAGATTATCTGTGTACCTTTTTCTTTTTTAGTTAAATCGGAGGAGTTTGGCATGGGCATCTACCAGTATATGTATCCAAAAAAGTTAGAACATGAAAGAGGTCGTAAAATCTTACCTCCTTATATCCTAATGTAGGAAATATACAGGTCCGTCATTTTACATTTTGACATATTAGAAGGGTATAATAATTTCTCAAATGGAACACGCTCCTTATAAGAAACATGCTTTGAAAAAGGTTTCCCCTGTATTAGATGTAGTATGAACAAACCAAAGGATTTTTTCTTCTTCTTGATTTTCCTGCAATTCATTCATTAGCTGCTTCAACTTAAGTTCATTTTGGAATTGCTACTTGGACAATGCTGCCTAATTAAGAAATTATTACTACAGTTTTAAGTGCATGCCATCATTTTATTCTTTGGATCCTTCCATGTTGAACTTAAGTGTTAAACACATGTAGAAACTTGAAACAGGACATTAGTCGGCATATCCAGTAAGAAAATCAGTTTATTTTTATTTCTCATGGGGATTCTTGACATATAATGTTCTTCACTTTGAAGATAAAATCTTCATCCGCGGGTCAATATTTCATCTTCAGTCCCATAGCTAATTACCTTTTGTGCCGCAGATAGAGCTTTTACAAATTTCTGAATTCGACACTGTTGTATGTCTAAAATAAGTCTAAAATATATTCTGCTATGGAAGTATGCGCGGCTGTTCTATATTGCTTGAGATTTAATGGAGTTCTTTTTGCTGGTCGTCTGATAATCCTGTATCTTAAGACTGCTGAACTATTTGGACACACTGTATCAGTTTACGCTTTTGTAAGCTTTTAGTTTTAGCAAGTCTTTTACTAGTTTTCACCGTTTTCTTAAGCTTGGAAGTTAGCTCAATGCACAGCTTCGAAAGGGACAACAGAAGTCCATCTTATTAGGAGACTACTCAAATCTCATCCTGATTGCATGCACCAGTTTAGGTGAGCAGGACCAAATTAAGATTTAGATGATAGTAAATGTAATATATCTAAAGCATTAACCCAAACAAAAGAGCCTGTAAAGTAGTAGTAGAAGCAGTAACAAAATCCTAGCCTTAATTAGTAACTGAATTATCTGGGCAGGTAATGAATAATAGATACTTGAAGCATTTGAACAACAGTATTTTAGAAATTGTAACTATTATGTCAATGATTTGATATTAGTTCACATGTACAAAGCGCATATACCCAGGAGTAATTATAAAATAGTCAAGTGAATTATAATTCTGTCTACAATTAAAGACAAAACAGAAGAAACAAGGTTCTCATGATAGGGAATTTACAGCAAATCGAATCAGAATCTCAAAACCTCCTTCTCCTATCCCAGCAGTGTTTGGGAGTAGAAGGATCTTTAGCTGGTTTCGGCATATCATGAAAGTCCACCATTACGATCCTTCTCTTGGCATTTTTTTTGCTCAGCAACCCTTTCCTCAAATTTTCTTTTACTTGATTCAGACTTTACTCCCGAACTCTTCATATCTATAATGCTTTGTGTTGTTTTTTTCTATTAATGGTCTTGCAACTGTAGAGCTTTGTGTTGGTTTTTGCATTGGTCTTGCAACTGTAGAGCTATGTGTTGGTTTTTGAATTGGTGTTGCAACTGTAGAGCTTTGTGTTACTTTTTGCACTGGCCTTGTAATTACACTGCAGTTGGTCCTTTTATGTAGTTGCTCTCCTCCCTCAAGCCTCCTCTCGATTTTCTGTGGGGAACGATCTTGTTTTTCTTGTACGCAGTTGAATTGATATCCTCGTTCATCTTCCTTAAACCTCCAGGAGATTTCTTGGTTGCCGATCCCGTGACACAACTCATGTTCTTGCTTTCTGTATTGTCGAACGGGCACTTTTCTGCTCCTACTGTCTTCTTTTCTTTATCACTATCAACATGTTTGTGTTGAAGCTTGTCAATGTCCGGAGTCTTCTTTAAACTTAGTTTTACTTTCAATATAGTAGATTTGGTCTTACAGACGTTGTAGTTCCCTTGTCGCCCATGAAATCTAGAAGAAGAACTCTTCTCCGTCTGGTGGAGATAACCAACAGAGAACTCAACACCACCACTATCGCTTACTTAATTCATCTTCTTCTATATCACTAGCACCGTCGATTTCATCAATGCCATCCGGTTTTTCCTGATTCAGCAACATCATTAGTAGTTCATCTTTGTGGTTCTTAAACTTTGTAGGCTGCTTCCATGCACCAACTTGTATAGTTGCTTTAATCAACTGAATTATATCTGGCTTTTTCTCTATGGCAAAATGGTTTAGAAACAATGATTCTAAATCCATGCCTAAACTCATATCTCAATAGTTGCGATAAAAAAAGTAGTAAAAAACAAGAAGAACAAAGTCGTGGGCTTGAGTTCTTGAAACTACAAGAGACAGAATATTAACGGCTTAACAAGGAACAACCTAATAAGAGTATAAATATATGGATTTTCCATGGGAATCCTATTTCGATATGGATTATGCCCCAGGGGAACCCATTTTGTTTTTGGAAAAGGTTTTAAGTTGGTAATATTTCCTAAATACCTTTTGCCCATTTACTATATGACATATTTTCTTTTGGAAATCATAATCTAACGAGAAATTTTATTTTGGGTGAGACTCACACGATAATAGTTGTATGAAGCCATTCTTTATTTTTGACAAGTGTATTTGTGGGGTCCATTTGCTGACATTAATTATAAACAAAGAAGAAAAAGTGAGTTAGTAGAATGTGGGCCAACTGAAAGGATTAAATAAAATTTTAAAAAAGGTAAAGTGGACTGTGTCCCACGCGAAACCACAAACACCATCTGAAATGAGTTGAAGAGTTTCTCCTTATCGTTTTTACCATCTGAAACAATACCCAAAATAAAAAATTCCCCCAAATTTTCTTCTAATGTATTAAGGTATTATTAACTTTGAGTTCTTCTACTTAAACCAATTCTTGCCGCATTCATCTCTACAAGGTTAAGTCCTTGATAAAATTTTGTTCATTATCGTCTATTCTTTATCACTAAAATATTATAGTGATATAATTTTAGTCTATTCTTTGGCACTATCTTTTATAGCTGTGAATGAAATCTTTTGTGCAAATTTGGCACGCCATCTCATTTTAGAACTAAAAGATTACTGTGATACTAAAAGTTCATATTGATCTTATTTTAAAATTATAGGAAACAATATTTTTGTATTGATATAATTTTTCTTGCAGGTATGGTAGCAAAATGGATCAAATGCAAAAGTCTCAATGTGAGTGGGCACAAATTTGTATTTATGTACCAAAATAAGGAGCATCTTATTAACAAATAGACATAAATTTTATAGAAAAGGGAAGTGTGGTCGACCAAGGGTAAATTTGACATTTTAGTCATTCATTAAAAAAAAACTTTCCTCTACTAATTGTCTCAATGCTTACTGACGTGGCTTCTCTCTAGAAGAATCAGCTTTTATCTATCTCTTTTATTCCACGAATGGAGAAATATATTTGAGCTCGTAAGGTTATGGGTAACAATTATCTTCGTAAATTTTTGGAATTCGGGTACGTAGGTCCGGGGATGAATTTTAGAAATCTTCTAATTTGGGTTGGGTAATTACTCTAATAGTTAAATTATGAACCTTTGAGCGTGCATTGATTAATTTATATAACATTTGACTAGTTTCGGATTTTTCGGCACCGAATTGAGGCTTTAAAGTGAGTTTGAGGCTGGAACCGAGCTTGAGACAAGGTAAGTCTCTTGCCTAACCTTGTAACAGGGAATTTACCTCCTCCTAATTGTGGGGGCTACGTACGCACGAGGTGACGAGAGCCCGTGTATAGCTACTACTTATGTTTATGTCTGGATAGTTTAGGGCCCGAAGCATGAGATACTTGTAATGTTTGTACCCTATATGTTAATTAAAGTGCCTAAATTATATTGGAACTTGATAGAGGAATTGTAAAAGACCGACTTCCACTTACCTGAGTTTTGGCAAGTTACTTGACCGTTAATAAAAATTGTGTTTCTTTGTACATTAGCCTTGTATTAGTTTTAAATCGGTTGTTCATAAAGTATCCTCTCTTCTTGTGGAGCGGGCCGAACGCCTCGGCAGTAGATAGATGCATCTATGGTTCGTGTCCACTCGACCTTCGGCAGTGTACACATTATTCTGGATCGGGCTGTCTGACCTCGGCATAATCGTGCGTGATAATACTCGGAGTTTAATTATATTTGATAGTATTTCATAGCTTGAGAGGTTAAAATTATATAAGACAAAAACTGACTTGGGATACACCATTTGTGCAAGAATTATTTATTCACCGTTTGTTATTGAGTTATTATTATTATTTACATAAGCCATGCTTATTTAGAACTTCTGTATTTTTATTGATAGCCCATAGTAAGTGTCGATTTAGACCTCTCGCACTACTTCTTCGAGGTTAGACTAGATATTTACTGGGTACATGTTGTTTATGTACTCACGCTATACTTCTGCACTAACTGTGCAGAATCTGAGGCAGGTGCATCTGGCAGTCATACCGGCACGTACCCCCGTTACCCTGAGGCCTAGTGGTGAGCTGCTTCCTGAGCCGTTCTGCAGCACCTCGAGTCTCTCTTTTGCACTTTTTTTCTGTCTACTTTTATTTCAGACAGTAGTTAGAGTTTTGTATATTCTACTAGTGCTCGTACACTTGTGACACAAGGTCTTGACACACATACTAGTAGACTTTATGGTTTTGGAATGTTTATATCACTATGATTGCACTCAGTTGCTTTTGTTTTATTTATTAAATTTTCTACTTCTTAATCTCTTAATAAATGAAACTTAAATACTTCAAAACTTATTAAAAAAAGTAATTACGTAATTAATTCACCGTTAAATTGCCTAACGACAACGTTACGCGCTACTACAACTTACAGGAAAAATTGAATCGTGACAGTACATACCTGGTGGGAAAAGGGAACTAAGTAGCCATGGGTCTTCTCTGAAATTTTAAGGTTGTTTTTTAAATTTTCTCGCTTTCCAACATTGAGTAGTGCATAATGGAGGTGAGAATATAGTATTTTAATACCTTTTCATTTGTGGATCAAATTTTGGGGTAAAAGTACTTTTTACTTTTGAAACAGAGGTGCCCAAAGAGTAAGGAAATTTTAGTTTTATATTTACTTTGTACCTTCCGATTTGTTTCTTGCTTTTTGATTTATAACGCAGATTTATAGTTTTAGTGAAGTAATTCTATAGTTGGATTACTTAATATATTGACAAAATTATTTCTTTTGATGGGTTTAGAAAACACATGTGTTTAACCGTACCAATAATTCAATAATAGAAGTTTCAAGAAACCATTGTCCATGTGGTGATACTTGATGTTTTATTAGTGGAGATACAATTGTAGGAACAACTGCAATATATATATATATNATATATATATATATATATATATATATATATATATATATATATATATATATATATATATATATATTCACAAATATATTTGTTCTAATTTTTTTTCTTATTTGATTACATATTCGATAAGGTAATATTGTGACCTTGAGATCCAATTATACGAATCACACAAGACTATAATGATGTATGGTGATTTGACAAATGTGTAAAAGATCACATGTTAACTTCTCGAGTGAGGAATTAAATTATTTCAATTGGACCAAGTTTTCCTTTTCTAAAGTATGCTCCGGATAATATTTTAAAACGTTTGATACCATGCCAGAAAGTATATTTACATTTATTACTTTGAATTATTGTAATAACGTCAAGATATTCTTTAACTTAATGAAATAACATAGGGAGATTATGTATACTTTACACAGATATTGGTTTTAATTAGAACTTTGTGAAAAACATATAAGAAAATTGTTTGAGATAGTTTTGGAAATCTACACTAATATTTTATATTATACTGAAATATTAGGAAAACGAATCATATATTATACTAAAAACAAGAAGCTCCTAAAGTTAAACTTGAATTACCAAAATATTCATAAATATATAGATGGCCATTTTATTCTTCCTTTGAATCTTACTCCTGTAATAATTTTTTTATATCAAAAAGTAAATTTACCTTTCAATAAATGATAACATACATACTAATTTAGTCTACCTTAAATTAAGTTAATGAGAAGACGATTGTGTAAAAGACATTTACAATAAACCGAGTAAATGATAAAGATGCATTGATGCACCCTTTTGACTCCTCCTTAGTAAAGTTTACGGCAGCTTTTTCAATTCTTGCAATTACTTTCATCTTTTCTGTAATTGAAAGAAACTGCTTTTTCATAAAGAAACATTCTTCTTTTGATTTGCTTATATCTACAAAGTTAATGTACAAATGTCAAATCAGGTACGTCTATTTCCTTTCCGTTACTTTTTGTCTAAGCTATCTCTTTCGGTCTTTGTCTTTCTAACCATTTCTTTTTATATAAGATAGTTGGATTATGTTTTTAAATTTTAATGTACGAATTATTAAATTTTGGACACTATTTTGGGATACCAACAGACTAAAAGGTGGACTAGGACTTTTGTGACCGAATTATGAAGAGGAAAGATTAATTAGTTGTTACTTCATCATGGCTCCTAATTGGTGAAAACTAAACCATTGTTCTGTATTCGAGTGTGTTCATTTATTTTTTTCTGCCAATTTGTGTTTTTGGTTAAAAGGAAAAATCTTTCTTTATCCTGATGAGTTAAAAAAAAAAAATTCAACAAATTTAAAAGAACCTAATAATCAGTTAATGAGAAATTATGTTAACGTTTGGCCTTTCATGTATGATATGATGGAATTGTCATATGTATATTTAGTTAAATTTAATTGTGTTTGGTCATTCTTTTATTGTAAATTGATTTCCTTTAAAAGTCATCAAATTATTTTCTTAATTATATTGGTTATGTAATTACTCAAATATTTGTGTGTTCTAATTAGTATTTTATTTACTGAGTTATCTTTGTTACGTACACTTTCTTTTCCTTTGTAGATGCTGAGGTTTTTTTATTTTCTCATCTCCTCTATTTTATTACACATTAGTAAATTTACCAGCGCTTCGTGCAGTAATAACATCACTAATCCATTACTTTATTACAAATGGAGTGTCTTACAACATCTTATTAGATCTCTATAAAACGAAAGCATATCTAAAATTGAAATTTTGGTTTAGTAGCCTTTATATTTTTGAGTTAAAAACATAACCATAATATTCATTGTCAAAAACATAACCGGAGAGTTTAAGACTTGAGTCGAATACTAAAGTCTTTCTTGATCTACAGAAAGATAATAAGGTGATCATCTAAAAAACACAATAATGTTATATATTGTTTAGAAAAATAAGCATTTAATTGCCCTCCCTCGATCCCTCTTCGCTCTTCACTCTGTATTCAATATTCATCCATTTCTCAGCTCCCTTTCTATTTCCTTCTTTTTCTTGTCCTCTTCACCAAATGCAACTATTTATAATCATTAGACAACACATTAACATTGCTTCTCATGGCAGAAAAAAAAAATTAATAACTATTTTTAGTCATTAGACCACATAAATAATGCTTTTTATTACCAAAAAAAGGGAAAAATAACAATAGTTTAAACTCTTATTCTTGCAATAGGATTAAATAGAAAATATAAGAGAAAGGTTAAAGAATGAGGAAAAAGATAAAGTGGGAATATATCATGTTGACTAATAGTATCCTCTTGAGCCATTCAGTAATAGTAATGCTAGTGCTGCAAGAGAAAAATTATAAAATGGAGATCTAAGCGATTAGTTCAATTGAAAAAAAGAAGTAATCTGAACACAGAAAAATATTTATCAATGAATGAAGACGGGACTTGGATAGTAATGCTGGAACAGGTGAAACTGTAAAGTGTCTCATTGAGAAGAATAATGGCAGATCTTTATATTTTTAGATAAAGGAAGAATATTATTACATACTTTAAGCATAATTAAATTGTAACTCCTTATATTGTTTTAGGGATGATAATGATAGCAAGATTACCATTGAGAGACTTCATAATGCAAACAATCTCTCTAACTATGTGTAATGCATGAAAATAGCTAAAATCAAGCCGAATCAATCCGATCAATGCCACACCGGTGATTTTGTCACTAAACATGGATATTAAATTAAGATAAAGGAAAATGAAGGAAGAATTTGAGTACATGAGAGAATCTATAAGAAAAAAGTAAAAAGAAGGACAGAGCAAAACAAATTGCGTAAAGGAAAATATGCTAGGTTCAAAATAAAAGTAACGAACAAAAATTTACAAAAGAAAAGAAAACGAAGAAAAAATGACGGGAAAGGCAACTTACATGACTTAGTGAGCTTAAAGAATCTGGTTATGTGTGGGTAATTTAAAGGGAAGCTAGAGTGATTATTTTATGAGAATTAAGAGGCACTATCAACCTCTTCGTATTTTTCTGTTTCAGACGTTATATTGATTGAAATAAAGATAAGATTTTTGAAGGAGAAATTAAAGAGAAACTGAATCTTCTCCTCGGATGATTAAAGTCAATATCTGCGGTAAATTGCTGCCTTTATTGCTATGTAGGTTTTCATTGGAAAAACACAGATGGCTATTTAAGCTTTGTTAGCGAAACAAAGTGGCAAGTTGAACTTATTTATTTAATGAAAATGTTGTGTGCTTTTAGTGCAATTATTTAGAAGAATGAAAAGGAGAAAAAGCTAAAAAAAAAATAAGGAAAAAGATAAATAGGAATGCTAAGCAACTAGAGGTGCCATGTCAGCACTTATTTTTCCATATATATATATATATATATATATATATTATTTGTTTAATCTTCGTAAGTTGATGCTTCAACATTAACGATCATGTACTTGTGGTAATAAATATGTTATTGTCAAATATATGTTATTTTTTATTTGTCTCCCTATTGGTTTTTCTACTTAGGTAGGTCTTCCTCTTCCTCTTATTAGAATTCTTTCCATCTCCTTACTAATCCTTTTTTATTTTATGGCCTTCAAATAATGGTTGAAGGTGCAGTTTAATTAGAGACAATCTTTTGGCATTTCATGTTGCTACTGAGTTCTTCTCCAAACAATGGTTTTCATTTAGAATTGAAACCACGAAGAATAATTACATTTTCTAGAATATACTTAAAGATTATCTTAGGTGTACCGTATCTCTTTGGTATTGTATATTGACGTCTTTAATATATGAAGCAAAAATAAGTCTCGAATTTGTTGTATTTGTATCCATAAGGCAATTTATTCTTTTAGACTACTTACATGCACGATACTGCTGGATAAATCAAAGTGCTACTTACAGTAACATTTGTGCTGGTTTGTTATGTATGCTACCTAGCTGAATTTAGTTGTTGACCTTTGCAGTTTATACATTATCTTATTATTTTTTCATTGAATAATCAAGTTTGAGCTTGTATTTTTCTCTTTTAAAATTTGTACAACTTATCACACATGCTTTAATATTGTCTATTTTATTATTTTTAAAAAAAATATTGGAATACACGTACAATGCATATATTCAAAAATTAGTATTAGTAAAATGAGGATACTTGTCCATGAACGGTCATAAAGTCTACAAATGGGATAGAGTTGGGCTGTAGAGATCTAAATCATTTCTGCTATTTAGCATATCCAGTAACTACTTTGTCGAAGAATTTCCATCTGCTAAACCTCCGTAGCACCATAAGAAGTGTCAGTCGCTTCATCTTCGTCATTGTATATGATCTTTTGGGGTCCTGGACATCTTTACGATTTCGATTTGGTGCTTCTTATCACCAGCACTGACGTTTCCGACCCCTGATTTTTCCGGATTCAGCATCATCATCAGTATTTTATCTTTGTGCTTCTTAATTTGTAGGCTAATTTTAGATCTTATTCCAATTTGCATGTAGAAAGACTAGTTTTTGACAATAAATCTAATGAATACTTGCACTGGGTTCTAAAACTCTTTACGACCTCATCACTTTAATCTCTACAAGAGATTTTTGGTCTACTAAATCTTTCATGTCAAATAGGGTTTTTAATCATCTCTTCAGCTCATTTGTCGAAGCCAAATCATTATTAGAGAAAGCAATGTCATCCGCATAAAGCAGAAGAAGGACAATATCTTCTCACGGCTCAAAACTTAACATGTCGTGATGGCGCCTAACGCGGTACTATTAGGCAAGCCGACACTTCAAAAAACTTCCAATACTTTTAAATAAAAAATAAAAATAACACAAATTTAAATCATCAAAACTCTCAAAAAGTAAATTCATATATATATCCCATGGTTTAGAAACAGCGCTTCTAAATGCATGCCTAAACTCATATCTCCATGGTTGTGATAAGAAGGTAAGAAATAAATACGTAGTATAAATAGAGATAGACATTTTCCTGGGAAACATATTTCGATATGGAAACGGCTTACAAATTAGTAATATTTCCCTAATGAATTTTGCCGCAGGGACACCATTTAGATTTAGGTTTCAATTTCCTAGATGCTTGGCAACTTTTTCTTTCGGAACGTATGAATCAAATAAAAGGGAGTATTTTTCTAGAATATGACCAAAGCAAGCGTGTAAGTTTTCTTTTGAACGTTAAACTACCAAATATGTGAAAGCGGCTAAATTGCATTTTTGGTAAGTAAACAAGCTTTCTTTACCAAGTAAACATTTACATAGCATTAAAAAAAATAGCATCATCGCAAGGTGCCAAATTGCATTTACATTAATAATGCAAAAAAAAATTACACTACTAATATATAACTTAAGTCCTTTAAGGATTTGTAAAAGGCGACATAAGTGTGCCCGTAAGAATTCAATACTTCAATTAGAAGAATTGTATTCTCTCGTGAAAAAATAAAATATTTTAAATTTGTATTGATTTTTGTGTTCCGATAAGTATGGCAAGGGATGTTCATGGTTCGGATTAATTTTTTCTAAAAAAGAAATCAAACAAATTAACTCGCTTTTTTAAATATATATCTAAACCAAATCAAATTAATTAAATCGATTTTTTATTGTGTTCAATTTTTTCTCGATATTTTTGGTTTATTTAATTTTTTGTCGATTACTTTCTTAAGTATGAGACTCAGACGGCCTAGTACATATTCCGACAATTATATTCCAAAATAAGAACCAAACCAATTACTCTTTGAGATAATATATTATTTACTAAGATATCTTGATGATAATTGAATTAAATAGTGATGCATATTTAAAGATTTATTTTTAACATGAAGTAGATTTTTGGATTTAGTAAAATAAAGATTACCAATCAAAATATAATGCAACGGCAAAAAACTAGATTATTATAAAGGCAAAGAACTAACCTACTAACAAAGAGAGCAAATGATTAATATGTGCCATAATTTTACAAAATCTCATACATAATATACATATGTGTATATAATATTATGTTTTGAATTGGCAATTTATGGTCGGTTTGGTGCGATTTCTTTTTTTTTTTCCTTAAACCAAAATTAATTTTTTTTTTGTGGTTTTCAAACTTCAAAAAACAAAATCAAACCAAACCAAATTATTATCGATTTTTTATCAATTTGGTTTGATTTTTCAATTTTTGTGAGCACCCTTAAGTATGGGCATTCGAGTGTTAGAAGAATATTAGTGATAGCCTAGAATCTGACATTACGTAGGTCTAGCATGTATATTTTGTTGTTTCTTCATACATATGTGTTTATCGTCCATCCCTCTTGGGTATGGGGATGATGTTCGAAATTCAATCAGAATAATCTATTGTGTTAATGAAATCAGTATAACAGTAACAAGACAACGGAAGAAAGGATGACGTAGACAAGAATCAACCTCTTTACGGTGAGGTTTTAATGCATCGCAGATCCGAAAAGCAGCTTCTAAGTGAGATGATCTCGGCTTGTCCATGTAAAAATTGGCTGATCACTCAATCCTATGTTGTGAGTGTAAGCAACGTCTGAGCAATAATTAATCAGATAGAAAAGAGTTCCAATAAGTCTCCTTGCAAGTAGATGAGTCATCTAATAACTCTCCTGCATCTGAGGCTAGTTTTAGATCTTATTCCGGTTTGCATGCAAAAAGACTAGTTTTTGACAATAAATTCAATGAATACTTGCACTGGTTTCTAAAACTCTTTGCGACATCATCACTTTAATCTCCAGAAGAGACTTTGAGTCTCCTAAATCTTTCATATCAAACTGGGTTCTTAATCTTCTCTTAAGCTCATTTGTCGAAGCTAAGTCATTACTAGAGAAAGCAATATCATCCACATAAAGCAGAAGAAGGACAATACTTGATATAATTAAACTATCCGATCTAATTAATTTACTAATAAGATCGTCTATACTTTCATACCTATATGTGTATACGGTAGAAATCGAGCTCGTCTATTGCATGACAGACCGGGGATGAAATATAATGGATTGAAGATCGACCTTGGATTCCATCGAACCTAAGCACGAGGTTGGAACATGCGTCTTCAAGATTATCGTGTCTGTAACCCCAGAACTGACCTCGACTCCATATTAGCTCGAGAAACATTATCAAATCAAAATAACGAAAGGCCGAAATATCCATAATCGGTTAGATATCACGGCGGAAATCTCGACACGTATCAATGAAACCGATTAATTAGCAAATCATGAGATTTTTTACCTTACACAGAATTGTACTTAAAATAGGACTCCTGTACTATATAATAGA